>MUZH01004316.1:0-263921 GCA_003012965.1 Juglanconis oblonga | reverse complement strand
CCCCCCCCCCCCCCACACCCTTCCCTGTCCACCAGGAATAAGCCCTTCGCTAAATGACCTACAGGTGGCTTCATAGAATTGAAAGCTATGCAGGATAGAAGACATAGAACATAGCAGAAGACATGGAAATTCAAGATTGTATGCATGTTTTCAGGTCCTTAGGTCAGTCGAGTTGCCAGTCCACACCACTGCACCTTATATGTAAGGCACCATTTAGCATTTGGCATGACAACCTACCTCCCTTTCTCGAAAGCAGGAACAGGAAGGAGTCGATATGAAATTTGGTTGAGGGTCACCTGTCTTCCATTTCAACCCTACCTATCATTTCCCTCGGTTGATGGTTTTTCGAGGGCCAGTCATTCACAACAATCAAACTTCTCTCGCAATATTGGTTTTTCGATGCGACTTCAGACAGACTTGTACCTCCTAGGCGCTTCTTTTACTTGACGTGAGACGGACAGCGCTAAAAAAGAAACCAACTATCCTCCCCCTGCCCCTACCCCACATCCACATCAGCAGCCTCAGGCAGCAGAAAACGACCCACACGGGAAGAGGAACAGAGCAGGTGAGCACAGGCCATCGCGCCGATTGCAGGGGAACGTCTTGCGTCTGCAGCACCTGCACGAGACTGCTGTTTACCACGCACCTCTCAACCTCACCCCGCCCACTCGACCGCCAACGCGCGCATCGCGATTTGATTCAATTCTCCCCGATCTTTCATTCTTTTTCGATGCCACCCGTTCGCTTGCCCCTCATGGAGACCTCAGAAAATACCGCGACCCCCTCCCCAACCCCCGCGGCCACGGCGCGTCGGTCAGGCCGCGAGCGTAGAGCGCCCGAGAAGTTCCAACCCGAAGTCACGATCGCCCCCAAGCGGAAACGCGACGACGACGATGCCGAGAACCACAACCCCGCCGGTGAAGCCGACGACGACGATGACGACGACGACGCGATGAGCGAGGACGACGACAACGAGGAGGCCGAGGCTTCGCCCGACGAGGAGGAGCAGCGCGCCGCGAGGCGTCAGAAGAAGAGGAACGGCGCGTCGCGCGCGAGGAAGCCACCTGCTGCGAAGAAGCCCAAGATCAACGGTACCGCGCCCGCGCAGTCCATATCCATTCCCAGCAGGCCCAAAGCCGCCAAGAAGACGGCACGCGTCGTCACGAGGGATCGACGCGATGGTGATGGAGTTTATGGTGAGGAGAGTCCAAGTTTACGCGTGATTCTACATGCTGACGCGAACCAGCCGACATCTTCGGATCTGGCGACAACTCCGATGACGTTGCGAGCCGATGGTACCAGAAATATAGGACGGACAATGAGGCGGCAGTGACGGATCTTGTCAATTGCGTCCTGCTGGCCGCGGGCTGCGACGAACAGGTGACAGAAGATGATATCAGGGATCCGGACAATATTCAGAACCGACTGTCGGAGCTGCAAGATCTGTACCAAGAGGTGCGTTTGCTTTGACGACGACCATGACCTGGTCCCAGCTGACAGCTAGCAGAGACAAATCACCGACTACCCTCTAGGCAAGGTGAAGGAGAGCAGAGGTTTCCGCGACTTACTTGTTGGCTTCTTCGAATCATTGATCAACGTTCTGCACGAGACAGATGCGCTCTACACAGACGAACCCCTGATGGAGAACATCGCGCGCTGGGTGTACACCATGTCATCATCCACCCTGCGACCCTTCCGACATACAGCCACAACCGTCGCATTGGCCATGGAGCTTGCATTGGCCAGCGTTGCGAGGAAGCTCGACGACAGGGCCACCAAGACCTCGCAGCAAGTGGATGCAGAGAAGGCGCGCAAGGGCAAGAGCAGGAACAAGGACATGCTCGCCAACTTGCAGAAGTCACTCAACGAGGCAAACAATAACCGGGAGATGTGTGGCAAATACATGTTGGACTGTTTCGAGGTTGTCTTCGTCCACAGATACCGCGATATCGACGCTCGCATACGGACCGAGTGTGTCGAGGCCCTGGGATCATGGATCTGGGTACTACCCACGGTGTTTATGGAACCCGAGTACCTAAGATACTTGGGCTGGCTGCTCTCCGATGTCAACGCCGCCACAAGGCAGGAAGTCCTCAAGCAGCTTGCGAGGGTATTCAAGCGCGATGCCGCGAAGCTCGGTCACTTCATAGACAGATTCCGACCACGTCTGATGGAGATGGCCACTCAGGACCTGGACGTGAGCGTTCGTGTTCAGGCTGTCAATGTCATCGAGGCCCTGAGCGAAAATGGCATGTTGGAGCCGGACGAGGTCGACAACATCGGCAAGCTCATCTTCGACTCCGAGCCACGGATCCGGAAAGCGGTGGTCAAGTTCTTCGCCGATGTTGTGCAAGGTGCCGTTGAGCAAAAGGTCGAGACCATGGGCGGCGAGGAGGCTGTCGACGAAATGTTCCCCGAGAGCGAGGATGTCGATGACTCCACGCCTAGAAAAGAGTGGGTTGAGATCAAGGCCTTGGCCGAGAATCTGGCAGCCTACGAGTCACAGCTGGAGGATGATGAGTTGGAGAGCCGGCGCGTCCTGGACATGTCTGCAGACATGACGAGCATCATTGCCCCTGAAACGAGGATGTCACTGGCAGCTCAGGTTTTGTACGACAAGATGGATACTGTCAAGGACTGGGGGGTCCTGATTGGGTATCTGCTCTACGACCACACGACCAGCACGAAGTCGAAGTCGAGGTCAAGAAACTCGCGTGAGACACAATTGCGCCAACATGTGGCGCCTACCGCGGAGGAAGAGACGATTCTCCTCCAGGTCTTGGTTGCGGCTGTCAAATCGAACCTTTTGCACATTGCCGAGGCCGACAAGGGAAAGAAGAAGCCTACAAGAGGCGACGTGACGGAGTCTGCAGAGGACGTCGCCCTAAACTTGGCACAAGCGATTCCGAAGCTGCTGAGCAAGTTTGGAGCAGACGCAAAAACTGCCACCACCGTGATGCGACTACAAAGCCTTCTGGACCTCGACGTATTCCAACAACTTCGGCAAGATTCATCGACGTTGGAGCATCTACTGGACGGCATATGTACACTTTTCACCAGACACCAAGACCAGAATGTCATCTTGGACGCCAGTATCGCCCTGCTTCGGGCTCGCAACTGCGACGAATTCCAGGAGACTACGGACTTGAAGATCTCGGAGCTGTGGGAACCCCTCATCGACTCGGTGCGAAACTTGAACAAGACTAACGAGCTTTCACAACGGGGCGAGTTGAGCGGGCCTGTTCTCACTAGACTTTCCACGACGCTGATGAAGATGAGCAACCTGGCGCGGATCAATGACTGTGTAGACGTACTTGAGGCCGAGGGTACGGTGCAGGGTTCCAAAGCTCCAGTCATCGACATTTTGGCCCAGACGGTACACCGGGGCCGCTTCCAGCAGCCCGACGAAGAGCTTGACGATTTGGAAGATGAAACCACGTCGTTTGCGATCAAGTGCTGCGACCGCTACTTCATGTGGAAGGTGCTGTCGTTCGTACGGGCGATTGAGATGCAGACCGATGTCGCAAGTAAGACGATTGGCCAACTCGCAAGTCTCAGGAAGCTGTATCAAACAAACCTGATACATACATTCTCTTCGAGAGCCATTAACGACGACCTACGACTCTTCGCAACGCGCAGCTTGTGTGACCTGCACACACACTTTGCCTTGATCAAAGCAACTCTCGACCGATGGTCATCGGTCGGCGCGGCCAAGAAGTACGCCGGCCTCCTGGCCCTCAACCAAGAGATCCAGCCGGGACTCGTCCCCGAGCTGATCAACATCTTCGACGGCGCGGAGCGCGCCTACGCCAAAAAGGCGAAGAAACACCTCAATGAGCCCGCGGAGGACGAGGACCCCATTGACGACGACCAACTCTCCGAGGCCGACGACGAGGAGGAGCTGTCCCCCTCGGAAAAGCGCGCTTCGGAGCTCCGTGCCGAGAAGGCCCTCTGTGAGCTGACGTCCGCATACGTGCGCGCTCTCCTGCGCCGTGTCGTCGACCAGACGGGTCCGAACGCCGGCAAGCTCAAGAAGCGCCTGCACCGCAATGCGACGAAGCTGGGCAGGAACTTTCAGGAGACGTTGGCGTTCCTCGACATGGACAAGATGCGGGAGCAGGTGGCGGCCAAGGCGAAACGTGCGGCGAGCAGGGCGAAGAGCAAGACGCCTGCTGCGGGTGCCAGTAAGCAGCCGGCCAAGTCCGCGGAGATAGTGGTGGCCGCGGACGATGAGTCGGACGAGGAAGTGCCTGAGGAAGGAACCGAGGAGGACCTGCGTCAGAGGGAGTTGTTGGATGATCCGATTGAGGATCCGGTGAGTGAGCCCGAGGCGGAGGGGGCAAATAATGCGGCTGATGATGAGTCCATCTTGGGCGATTGAGTGTGAACGAGCACGAAGAAAGGATGGATGAGAAGAAAAGGGGGGACCTCTCGGAGCCTGGCGTTTTGGAGAGGTATGGATATGGCACGTACGCACGACTTTCAACTATATGTACGCGGCAGGGCACAGGCATGACGTGCGATGCGATGCGACTTTGGCTCTTTTTTTTTCTTGTTGTCGTGTCGGGCTTTTGTATTCTACTGGGGTGGGGATACGCGTGTGTGTGAGCGTGAGAAAAGGATATTGGCAGGGGCAGAGAGACGATGGCATTTTGGGGCCGCGTGGATGGGCTTGTTGGCGGCAGATCGGAGGCGAAAGAAACTCTACTTCTTGCGATGGTACATATTCTGCGGCTTGAAAATAGGAGAAGGCTTTGAACGTGACTCATGCAAATGCTAACGGTTAGTGTGTGTGACTTGGATTTTGAGGATGTTCGTGAGTGAGGTGATGATGAGTGGATACCTAAGGTGGGTAGGTATGGTGTGGCAGGATTGTGTAGACTCGGGATGCACCCATGTACTTGTACATAGGTAGATTTAGGTATGTAGTCAAGCGGTCGAAGAGGTCGGGCTCAAACGGCGATTTTACACTGCGATATTATCTCTTGTTTGACTTGCATCATCCATTTCCACAGATTCGGGGGGTCCATTTCTTATGTGGAGTAAAGGTCCCCCGGGGGGTTTGGGGGGGGGGGGGATCTTGATTCTCATGGCCGTCGTCCATGCTCCTGGACAAACAGACGAACAAACACCCTATACTACAGGTACAGCAAATGACTTGCTGTATGCATGCGCGTTGCCACTCACGTGTCCTTGATCTTGGTCCCAAACAACCCAAACACACGCTGCCACCTCTTCCCGTCTTTGGCAGTGGCCGCCTCGCCCTTCCCAGCTTTCACCCTCACCCCATACTGCCTGATACAGCACGTGAAAGGCCGGTTGCTCAATTGGTTCCCGGGCAAATCCTCTCCGGCATCAACTCTCCTTCCCCGTACATCACCAGCGCCATCGTCCTCGATATCACTTGAATCAGCGGGCGGCGCCTGCAACGGATTTCTCACGTGCAGCCGCTTCTTCGTTTCGAGCCTGGTCTTGCGCTCCTCGAGGTTGCCCCACAGCTTGAACATCTTCTCGCGGAGAGTATCCAGGTCGTTGGTGTTCTCGGGGGAGTGCAAGTCCACGGCGTCGAGGTTTGTGAGGAGCTGTGCAGCCGAGTTGTCGACTACCACCCAGGCTTGTGCTGGCTTCTTGCCTTTGAGGGAGTCGGAGACTTCTTCGAGCTTGAGGGCAAAGCGCCATTCCCATACACGGCGTTTTTTGGTTTTACTGTAGTCAGAGTGGGAGGAGGACCCCGAGGAGGTTGGGTCCGAGTCGTCGCTGTCTTCGTTGTCCAAGAGGATCTCGTATTCGGTGACGACACGCCTGACGGCGAAGTCCTTGAGGGAGGCGGGGTGGAAGTCGATAACTCGGACGTTGGTGCGGTACTTGGCGCAGGTAAAGGGCAGCTCGAGGTCGATTCCCTGGTCGTCGATAGTAGTGCTGTAACGTACTGGGTTGAGGATGGTGGAGAGGGGGGCGATGTCTTTATCCTGGTTTTCGGAGATGACAAGCTCGTTCAAGCCCAGGGCCGCCTGATTTTTAACTTTCTGCTCCTCCACGGCTTTGTGCTTGTTTTCACGCTTTCTCTGCCGTTGGTTCTTCACGTTCTTCTTGGGAGGCTCTTCGGCCTTGCGCTTCTCGCCGGTCTTGAGGGACTGCTTCTGCTCTCTCTCGCAGTCCCGTTTTCGCCGGATAGCCTCCACTATGCGCGGGTCGTTCGTCCCACGGTATTCTAGTGGGTCCAGTTTGTCCACGTACAGCCTGGCTGGGTAGTTGCGGTCCTCCCGCAGGAAGCCCTCGAGGTTGATGGAGTTGTGGCCGAATCTTATCTGGACGTTGCGCAGGCGCAGCCAGTCTCCTGTGCGAACATGCTCTCTGACGAAGTTTGCATGCGGTTCCCAGCATGTAAGCTGCAAGGACTTTTTGCCGAATGGCCCAGCCCATGTGTTGCCTCCTTCATCCATAGAGGCTGCTGGTTTCTTGTTCCACTTGTTCGTGTAGCCAAAGGGATCGCCATCTTTGTTTGGCACGCCATCGGTCCAGCCTACGGCATCACCTGTCCTGTGGAAGAAGCTGGGGTTCTCGGTGTAGTCGGAGACCCAGAGGCTCATTTTGTCTCCTAGATCAAACGGTTCCTTGACGACCTGGACGATGAGGTCGGCGAACCTACCATCTCTGACGTCTTGGAGCAAGCTGAACTTGTCCTTGATGTTGAGGGACTGTTTCGCCCGATCCGAGACCTGCTGTTGGTCGGGTAAGATGCTCTTGTCTATTCTGTCGAACAGCGACAGTACGTACTCGCCTTCCTTGGCGTCCGGCTTGCGGCTGACCTTCCTTGGGGGCTCCTTAAGGGCGGTGCGGACTGACCCCGAGCTTGCACAGTTAAGGATCCGTTGAGCCTCATAGACGTGTATATCCGTCCGGTAGGAGCTCAGCAGAGAGGGAGAGCCATCGAAGATCTGGAACTTGGCCATGAAGACGATCACGATGTCGCCGGCCTCCACCTGGGGCATTTCTGCCTCCTTGCGGAAGATGTTGAGGTCGATGGCTTCATTGTCATATTCAGTGGAGGTGTCATAGAGCGTCAGCGTGCACTTGTAGTCTGCAGAGACGTGTCAGTGGATGGCTGGTGGTATTCATCAAAGGGTGAGTTAGACGGGCCTACCACTGCCTTTGGTGGGAGCAGGGAGTCTGTAGTCTTTCACAACTCCCACGATGCTGACAAATCTCCCGCTGCTCACTGTCCCATCCAGAAGCTCATGGATGGGAGTGAAGCCTCTGGGAAAGGGGGGGTTGTCTTGGGCTCGACTTCGACCGGAAGATGCTGGCTGAGATCGAGACATGGTGAGCAGCGAGCGGTCAATGGGGAATGATCTGGAAGACTAAGTGCGAAGCAATTCTCAGAAGAAACAGAAAAAGAGGTCAAGACATTTCTGAGATCTCTTGTGGGTTTCAATTGAGTGGTGTTTGCGTTGCCTGGGTATGTATGCCTTGGGGGAAGGGGGGGCCAAGTACTTGTACCTATTCCCAGACAAACCTGCCCCTCCATCGCGTCGACGTGTTTGGCTCTGTACTGTGTAGTGAAGAAGTGAAAGTGGACAGGGGTCCGGATTTGGCTTAGACGCCTGATGGGGAAAGCCCCACTTATGTGAAGGCCTGAGCACAGCTGCACCCATAACTCCCGCTGCTGCTGCCATCGTTCGTCACCTCAATTTTCTTCCACTCAACCACAACCACTTTGACATCCCATCTTGATCGTCGTTGGGACTTCCATCTCCCAGACACATCCATCATACCTGCTGAGTTGACATACAGAATCCTACTCCTTGCTTACAGGCAGGAGCACACGAGTCAAATATCTTCTGCTGCAGCTGCAAACAGCATCAAGATCAATCAGCCTCTGATCCCACCTGCACGCACAGGCACAGGCACAGGCACAGGCACAGGCACACCCACACCCACCCAGCCTACCACAACCCATCGCCATCACAATCATGGCTGAGCGCTACATCCCCGAGCACCGACGCACCAACTACAAGGCAAAGGGTGCCTTTGCCTCTGATGTCGTCCGCCGTCGCCGCGAGGAACAGCAGGTCGAGATTCGCAAGGCCAAGCGCGAGGAAAACCTGGCCAAGAGACGCGGTATCGGCACAGGCGACAACCGTCCTGGTGCTGCCCTGGGTGCTGCGCCCGATAGCGATGATGACACCGCTCCCACAGAGTCTCAGGTACGTTCACTTATCTCATTTCCGCGGGTTTTGCAAGTGAGCCGGTATCTGTTTGCGGGGGTCGGAATCTGGAGCATATGGTTGCGCGCGACTCGCCCCGCTGTTGTTCGAAGCAGCGCCCTTGCGACAGTCACCCCTCACCTCCTCCATCCATGTGTTTTCGAGAGCCGCCGCGCTGCACCCTGGGCCCGCCCCATTCGTCTCGCGAACCCCTGCATCGCAACGACAACGACAACGGCAACGACAACGACACTATCCTCCAGATGTCGCGATACCGCATCAGACAACCGCCTATCATGGACTCTCATTCGGCTTGTCTCTACATGTTGTGCCCTGTCAAGATGCTAATAGATCGCAGTTGTCCGAGGATCTTCCTCAGATGGTGCAGGGCGTCTTCTCCGAGCAGATCGATCTCCAGATCCAAGCTACTACCCGATTCCGGAAGTTGCTGTCCAAGGAGCGCAATCCTCCTATCGAGGAGGTCATAAAGACCGGTGTCGTCACCCGCTTCGTCGAGTTTCTCCGATCCCCCCACACACTCGTCCAGTTCGAGGCCGCCTGGGCCCTCACCAACATCGCCTCTGGCAGCGCCGCCCAGACCCAGGTCGTCATTGAGGCAGGTGCCGTCCCCATCTTCGTCGAGCTCCTCGCCAGTCCCGAGCCCGATGTGCGGGAGCAGGCCGTCTGGGCTCTTGGCAACATCGCTGGTGACAGCCCCCAGTGCCGCGACTACGTGCTGAGCTGCGGTGCGCTGAAGCCTCTGCTGAACTTGCTGGGAGACAGCCGCAAGCTCAGCATGCTGCGCAACGCCACCTGGACCCTGAGCAACTTCTGCCGTGGCAAGACCCCTCAGCCTGACTGGGCTACGGTATGTCAAGTCTCCCACCCTCATCCTCTCTTGCCTGCTCAAAAGACTGACCAGCCCGTCCAGATTGCCCCCGCTCTTCCCGTTCTGTCCAAGCTCGTTTACTCTCTCGACGACGAAGTCCTGATCGATGCCTGCTGGGCCATCTCGTACTTGTCTGACGGTTCCAACGATAAGATCCAGGCAGTGATTGAGGCCGGCATTCCTCGCCGTCTGGTCGAGTTGCTGATGCACGCCTCGACCTCCGTCCAGACCCCGGCTCTGCGCTCCGTCGGAAACATCGTGACTGGTGACGATGTGCAGACCCAGGTCATCATCAACTGTGGTGCTCTCCCTTGTCTGCTTTCTCTCTTGAGTTCAAACAAGGACGGCATTCGTAAGGAGGCTTGCTGGACCATCTCCAACATCACCGCCGGAAACTCTACACAGATCCAGGCCGTGATTGATGCCAACATCATCCCGCCTCTGATCCACCTGCTGTCGAACGGTGACCTGAAGACGCGCAAGGAGGCTTGCTGGGCCATCAGCAACGCGACCAGCGGCGGTCTGCAGAAGCCCGACCAGATTCGGTACCTAGTCGCTCAGGGCTGCATCAAGCCTCTGTGTGACCTCCTGGCGTGCCCCGACAACAAGATCATCCAGGTCGCTCTCGATGGCCTTGAGAACATCCTCAAGGTTGGAGACCTAGATAAGCAGGCTGCCGGCGAAGCACCCGACGCCATCAACCGTTATGCGCTGTTTATTGAAGAGTGCGGCGGTATGGAGAAGATCCACGAGTGCCAGACCAACGCCAACGAGGAGATCTACATGAAGGCGTACAACATCATTGAGAAGTATTTCTCAGACGACGAGGAGAATGCGGACGATGGTATGGCTCCGGGCCAGGGCCCCAATGGCCAGTTCGGTTTCGGTGCCAACGGTGCTCACCAGGGTGGCTTCAACTTCTCCAACGAGGGCGAGTCCATGGACATGTAGGAGGATGTTGAAGAAGACTGGGTGCAAATTAACACACCGGCATTGTAGCAGGTCACGCTCATGGGCCGGAGAGGGGTCATCGGCCAGCGGACGAAAAAGTCACATCCAATTGACGACACAGCACCAGGCCAATTTGACAACGGCTTTCACACCTCAATTCCACATCACCTAGCAGCGTTGGTTGTTTGTTGCCCCCCCCCCCCCCAAATTACCCCAGAAGACAGTTTCGTGGCCACGACAAGGAGAGAGAGAGAGAGAGAGAGAGAGAGATGGAGGATGATAGAGGCCCCTAGGTTGCTTAAAAGCTCCAGCCTCATGATTGATTATGGCAGAGTTGGTTGACTGGGAAAGGAGAAGCATCGATGGCCCGGAATGGTGGCTTTCAAGCTCCCTACACCCTCCACGCGTTGTCAATGGCATTGAAACCGGCAAGACGCAAGTTTTGATGACAGCCGCAGTACGACCGAAGGCTTTACCGGGACAAGACAGGCCGGCATGATGAGCATGATGGAGGGAGGGAGCACGTCAGGCACAAGATCATTTGGGTCACCATGGACGGGTTAAAGAGATGGACAACCATTGCTAGTGCATGGTAGCTCCAAGAGGGAGTTCAGGGCAACACGTCGCGACCAAGTGGTCGATGATAGAAAAAAGAAAACACCACCAAGTAGCCTTTTGGGGGCATCGCAGGCAGTAGCTAAGTAGTTGCACTAATGCGAAACTAGTTCACAACATGGACTTTCGAGCTCGATGTGATGCATACGCCCTGCTCTGAAGAAGGTTCGATTATGCCCAGTACGAGCCTCCCACCTCTACTATGCTTGGTCCACCGATGATGTTTGGACTCTGCCTTGAAAACATTGCTCTAGACTTTGCACTTTATATCCCAGCTTTCTCGATCCTGCGCACTTCCTTCCTCCCCACCTGTTTGGGGTAGGTCTCACTCCAACATCTTCATTGGATCCTGGATAACTCTCTGCAGGAGTTGTCCGGCCGCGGCAGGCTGCTCAGCAGGAGACGCTGCCACACTGTTTACCAGTTTCTTCTTTCCTGATGGGAGACATGCACCTGTCCTCATCACCATCTTGAGGCCTTGATCTGCGGTCGGAGGAAGCATGACCTGACTCCCTGCTCCTGGTGGGCGCGGAAAGTGGAAGCTTGGAAGGAACTTTTGAGATGAGAGGTGACGTCGATAAATCCACAGAGACAAACTCATCCTCTGTCTCTGTCTTATCGCAGGCAGGGCTGGCTGCCCCGTTGATCCTTTGATCCCTGGTTGGGGCACCTGTGTGTATCTTGTCTGGTTCGACGGGCCACCTCACAGCTCGTTGTTGTCGTTGTCGCTGAGCTACCTCGGTCTTGTACCTTCTGACACTTCACGGTGAGATGGTTACACGGCTGTGTTTGATCACATCTGGTAGCGTGCCAACCCTGAGGGGCCGAATGGATGGTGCTTGGTCCCTGACTGAAGTGGGAGAGTCTGCAGGCCCTCAAGGGGATGGATGGATGGATGGATAAATGGATGGGAGGGGAGGGGTTTAGATGCGGGAAGCTGTCAACCAGGATAGCGTTCAGGTATTGGAGCCCGAGGATATCACAAGTCACGGAGGAGGTTCTGCCCTCGTTGACTTCTCCATGTTGGCTCCATTCCTCGTCCCTGGCCGTGCTCATCCGCGCTAGTTGCTTTCGCGACACCCGTCTTCTTGGACGGAGAAATGGAAATTTGTGAGGCATGTAGCCAACTCTAGATACGTGTCAGAGGTCCTCCCTTCCAGAGAAATAGTGGTGGTGCATTTGTCTTCGCGGATTCTCAATCTGTTATAATGCACGTAGGCAAGTGCCGTTCTCGAAAACTCCATCTACTAGTTATCGTACGTGGGTCCACTCTTTTGGAGAAAATAACCTCAGTCCCTCCGTATAATGTTACTCACGATATTCGAGGCCATGGAGGTGGTATACTGCCGTTGTAAACATTGAAGCATCCTTTCGCTTGCCATCCAGTCTGTCCGGTCCATTTTTCGATACACCGTCAAAGTCAGCGCCGGCCGTGTGCTCGCTCATTGTCTTCTGCGTGGCCCTCTGACACCAGTCCTTCTATTGCTTGTCGCGTCTTGTTCTTCTTGTTGGGCACTCAATGGAACCGCGAGACTCACATGCGTGGAGGTTGGTGGATCCTTTTTCTTCTTTCTTGGGATCCACAACTTTGGTCTTCCATTTCATCTTCAATCTACCAGCCTTTTGTATGTCTAGCTACCGTACAAACAAGCACAGATAGCATTCCTATCTCGTCTATAGTGCCGACGAGGCACACCGTCACACTCACACACGCTCTAGGTCTAGCCGAACGGCGATCCCTCCATGTCCTGTATGATGCCAGCGGCCACCTATCTCGAAACTCTGAAATGGAAGGTCTAAGCAAGCCTCTAATGTAGGTCTTTGTCTTTCCTTCGTCTCCTTACACGCCAACGGAATAAGGCACAGGCAGATGTGTGCCTGGGCCGAGCGAACCGAAATTTGGAAATAGAGACAGACGAATGAGTCTCCTCGGAATGAACATGAACAAGAAAAGAGGCGGGTTGGAAAAGCAGAAGAAAAAAAAATGAAGACCACCCAAAATCAAAACTTTGGAAAAAGTGCAAAAGAATTAGAGCCCTTCCTCCCTTCCCTGGTGCGTTATGATCCTGAAAAGAAAAGAAAAAGAAGGGAAAAACGCCGTCGTACCATGTCCATGCAAGCCGTGTGCTCGTGAAGAAGACCCTCGAAGATCTTTCGAGGTCTCGTTGCCTTTCGTCGCCGTTTTCCTCAGCTTCCTTTTCGCGGAGTAAGGGCCTCCAGGACATTCGATGTTGTTGGCAGATGGTGCAAGAACGTATGATGTCGCATCGCGTGACTCAAATCGGTTGAGTCTTGTCTCGCAAATCGGTTCCCCAAGTCGGGTATGCGGAGAAACACCGAAGCTTGGAGGCGAGAACCGTTGGGGAAAGAGCACCTTGAAGGGTGACATCCGGTTGCTGCTGCTGCTGTTGTGTGGCCTGATCAAAACCTCAACCATAAAAATCATTCGATACCCTGAATTCCGTCCCCTCCCCTCTCCTCCCCTCTTCAACCATCAGTTACTCATGCCTTCATCGCACCGCTGCCCTGCATCAAAGCAGGCATCGTCTTCCATGTCTTCTCGTTGGGGAGTCGAATACGACCGAGGTTCTCATCGATGTCCAGGACAATCTTGAGTGCGTTGCGACTACGCGCGAGTGGGCTATTGTCGACCTTCTCGCGCAACGTTGAGATGGCCTCCTTGACGCCCGTCGAGCTTTGATTCTGCGTCTTCTTGCCCGGGAATGGGAGCGCGGTTTGCAGGACCTCGTACGCCGCGAGTGTGAAGCCAAACTGCGGAGACGATCGCATGATACGAGCTGGACCGCCCTTGAAGAATGCCGTGGCGCCTTCCTCCTTGAAAATGGTCTTGGCCGCGTGCGTCAGGCCGTTGTACGAAGTCTCGCCCTTGCGTGCCTCGACCTGCAGGCGCGTCTTGATCACGTCGAACGGTGTCGTGAGGTACGCCGCGGGCATACCGGCGATGGCACCCGCCGTCAGGAGTTGCAGGATACCAAGCTTCTTGGTTGGCGACTCGCCGAACACGTCCCTCTTCAGATGGTTGTACGTGGGGAAGTAGATGGCCGAGAATGGGACATCGCGAGCCAGGCACGCCGACGCTCCCTTGTAAAGACCAACGACACCGAGATTGCGAATGTGCCACACAGCTCCATGTTTCACAGCCGCCTTAGCCGGCTCGACGCCCTTCTTGACAGCCTCACCTTGCACCTGGAGACGGATCTTGACGATTTCGAGAGGGTTCGTGAAGACCTAGAACAACGAAAGGCAAGTCAGCACACTGCATACTACTCGATTTTCACCAAGAGAGAAAAGTACTGACCACCTGACAGGCACCGGCACTTCCACCGGCGAGAATCTCAGCAGACAAGGGGATCTGGTTCGTCTTCTTGTCCGTGAAGAAACCCCGAACAAGGTCATTCACCGTCAGCTTGATAGCCTTCTCCGGCGCGACACCAATCAACTGCGGCACCACACCCGAATACAAGCCGAGCGCTCCCTCGTTCCGGACCACCTTTCTGAAACAGTCAATTGAGTTGTTATACAGTTGCTGTCCGACAGCGGCCTTCCGTTGGTTCTGCATGCGCGTCTTGACCAGGTCGATCGGGTAGACCATAAATGCACCGAAAGCACCTGCCATGCTGCCGAGAATGAAGCTGTAACCCGACTCCAGAATCTGTCCAAAGACTGCCGCTGTCTTCGACTTGGCTTGGGAAAGTGACGCGCTACCGGCGCCGATGAGCTCGCTGGGGCTCTTCCAGGACGGGTCCAGCACCTTGGCGAAGTCGCGCAGGCCCAGGCGACCCGAGGGCTCGTCCATGCTGGCGAAATGGAACAGGATGTCGGCCTCCATGGGGGTGAACATGGAGAAGCGCGTGATCTTTGCGGCCTGGTTGAGGAACTCGGCGCGTGTGATCTTGCCGTCGCTACTCTTCATGCACGCCCGACGAACGATGAGCTCTACCAGATCCATCTCCTTGATCATGTTCTGGAAGGCGCGTACATTCGCGTACGACACCTTGCTGCCCTTTGTGACGTTACACAGGGTGCCGAGGTTGTCGAGAACGTGGTCGGAGAGCTTGTGCTTGGAGGTCTCGAGGATAATGCGCTCGAAGTCGTCGGGGTCGATGAAGCCGTCGTCGTCCTTGTCGAACTGCAGAAACGCTTGGCGGATGCGCTCGCCCTGAAGACCTCGCAGCATCTGACTGAACTGGTTATAGTCCATGTCATGACGCTTCTTCTTGCTCCCGATGTATAGCTTCGCCCACTCGCAGTCCCAGTCGAAGGGGATGCTGTCCGGGCCCTTGTTGAGCTCGGTTAGGCGACGGAAATCCTCATACTTGACGTGGCCGACGCGCTCGACATCGAAGAGGCGGAAGGCAATTTCGTACTCGGCATCGGGTTTGCTCAGGAGGTTTTCGAAGGACACCCAATCAGCCATGGAGACCTTGCCCTTGCCTTGGCGATCGGCAACTTGGAACAACAGACCATACTGCTCGCGCTTTATCTTGTGCTGTTTGGGGCAGCATGTCAGTCAATTGGTCTTTGCAGACCACAATGCAGATTATCGACGAGTGAGCAGGGAACTAATGGATCAGTGGACTCACATAATCTTCATCAGCTGGCGCGACAGCATTGATGAACTCTTCTGGGCCCATGAACAACTCTCCAGACTCGGGGTCCTTGACCGCGTTCTGGTTGAAGCGCGCCTTGCTCTGGGTAGACACCTGCACTGGCTCCTCAGAGCCGATGAGGGTCTCCTTGACAGCCTCCTTCACTGCGATTGCCTTCGACATGGTGGGGTTGGGCTGTCAAAGACAAAAGAAATGAAGAGAGGACAGGATGGTGATGGCAGTGAGTATCGGAATGGGTCGGGTGGTGGAAGTAGGCCTGATCACTGTGAAAACATGGGGGAGATGCGTGATCGGGGGGTATGCTCCGATGAGCTTCGAAAGAAGCTGTCTTCTCGTGGTTGACTCGACGGCGGTATCGGTGGATACAATTTCTAACTCAACTCCGCAAAGTGGCTTCTTGCTCCAGATGACGGGTATCCGTCTACCCAGGGGTACAAAGTGGGAATATGTGCACAGGGGATCACAACATCAACTTGAGAAAGGAAGAAGATATGATGTATGAGGATGTAGGGAGAGTTCTTTGTGACTTCAGCGAGTGTCTCGACGCGGGCACGCGGCAATCGTCAGAATTTCCAAATCTGGGTGCAGGGTGGTTGCGCGATAAAGATTGAAGCAGTGACTCGTGAAATTTTTCTGAGCGGTGGCGCTTCGGAGAGAATCTGCCTGCCCATGGGGGCCGCTTGGCAGCTTGGGAGCTCCCGGCCCGCGGCTAGGCGATATTCAATAGTGCCAGCGGTTATTCATTTTGCCGAATCTCCGGGTGACCTCACCTCCTGCCCGAAGCTGTTAGAGAACCTGGGGGCATCTATCCGTACCATGTACTTCTTACCCCCGAGTATCTCCAGGGAAGGAATCTCCTCTGCTGGAGCAGGACCGTGGCTTTGTTCTCAAGACATGAAAAATAGCAATGTCTCTGGAGTTGAGGTTGGTGATGCCGAGCCTTCACGCGGGCGGTTGTCAACCTCCGGATCGTCGCGATAGGGCTTGATCGCATCAGCGTTCACTTCGCAGGGAGCAAGACAGAGAAAGGGTTTGATGTGCTGCAGCAAGCAAGGCGGTGGTGTGGGTCTGTGATGGGAGACGACGAGACTGGCGCGCTTGAACGCTTGAACGGGACAATGCTCGGCTCGACGCCGGATCACCTATATTTCTCTCCTTCTGCCCGGCTGCACGGGAACCGGGTATCGCGGAGTCAGCCATTTCCCGCCGCGAACGGCGCTGAGTAAGGTCCGTTTTTGTCTTGCTTCCCTATCCTAGGGGAGTGCAATCGAGCACTCTCTCTCTTCTGCTTCGCAAAGCTCCCAAGTTCTCATGTGTTGTCCACAGCTTGGTGATGATCAACGTCTGTGTCGGTGAAATCTGCCCCTGCACGAAATCTTCAACCGAGCCAAGAGAAAGTCGACTCTCACATCCTTCTGGGCCCGGGGGCTTCCCGCGACCTTGCTTCACGGGCATATGTGAGATGTACGTCTGGACGCCAAGGAGCCACCCGGGTTCACGACGGAGGACCTTCATGTAGGAGACTTGGAAAGTGATATCTGCATTAGGTGTTTCTCGGGTGAACTCGTGGTTTGGTCCTGGGAAACTGTCCTCTCCATGGCAGAATACGATATCTGTATTTGGATGCGATTCACGTGCACAAGCAGTAATGTCAGTGGCAGACGCTGAGTATGGCCATGCACGAGGTGCTTAATGAATACTCGGACCTCACGAGACCAGCACCAAATCCAAGATGACGGCGCCTCATGCACCAACCGCATTCATTAACATGATTAACCTCCGTTGCTTCTCTAAATTCAATTATACTTCGTACACTTTCATCATCGTCACCGACCGCAGCTAGCCATTTCCTTCAACGCCGTTTTGTAAAGTCCGAAAAGGTAAAAGAAAAGAAAAGGGAAGAGCCACACGCATGTGGCCGTGTATTCCAGTCCGAACCCCCCCCCCCAGTTTTTCCTTATCACAGCCTGGCCTGGCTCCATCATGACCCGTCCGATCTTCCTTTGTGTCGCGGTCGTTGCCTTGCCGCCTGTGCCTGCCATGTCATATAGTCTAATGTGCCCCCTCCCTGCCTGAAACCCTCTAACGCCCATGCAACTTCTCCTCGCTCACCTGTATTAATGTGTAGGAAAGAGGAAAACCGTCGCACAATGCATCGCCAGCTGTGCTCAAAGCAAAGTGAAAAGCCGCATTCCGTCATCGAGTCGTAGGCATCGTCAAGTTCAGTAGTATCTTGAGGTATCTTAGAGAAGAGGAAAGCGCGTGGCGTGTTTATCGCCCGTGGTCCGTTATCGAAAGGCCGCCGGCAGTCGAGGTCGAAGGGGAGAAAAGTGAGTGACCAGCCTGGCAGATGTGAATGTCGGTGGGATACGGGGACGAAAGACAATTATCGCAGCCAAGGGTGGCCCATCGGATCTGCCGAGCAAGGTCGGGGACACGATCGGCGATAGCGCTCTGGAGCCACCCGGAAGGTCGTCGTCGTCTATGCAAGGAAAAAATAAGAAAGTCTCGTTCCATGCCAGCTGCGGTAAGTGTAGCCAGATGAGCAACAAATCACACCTGCGCGTGATATGTGCCGTGCATATCTGTCTTCCTAAGCATATACAGAGGAAATGCAATGGAGCCGAAACTAGTTCCGATTGTCGGTGGGTCCCTCAGGACTCGGTGGCAATGAGCACGCCGTTGCTCTCGGAAGGAGGAAATCGGATCTGGGCAGAGTTCTCGTCCACGGCGCCGCACAGGGAGAGGCGGGGGATGGCGTTCTGGAAGGGAAGCGTAAACCCCCTAGCGAGCTCATCCTGGACGAAGATCGAAGACTTCTTGAATCGGCGGTCGCAGTATTTCTCGTAAACAGCGGAATGGTGCTTCTGCGGCGAGTGACAACACTCCAGAATCATGGCCACCAGAGGCTTGAGTTGAGCCCAGGTGTAGCCCGAATAGTGGACATGCAAGAGAGACCAGAGGGACTTTAGCTTCAGGTTGTCGGGATATTGACCAAAGAGAGGGTCAAAACTCACCCATTCACCCTTCTTCAGAATCAGCCGCGCAAGACAGTGCGCACCGGCAGCGAGGTAGCTGGGCGTACAGCCCACGAAACGCTCATCCATGATGGTCACCTCCAGGAAGTACTTGGCCAGCGTTCGAGACTCCAGGTCGTAATCATCAGCCTTGCTGATGCGACGCAGGAAGCTCATGGGACCAGGCCAGCCGAGCTCGAATTGGAGCATGCTCAACATGAAGCGTTCTGCCTTTAGGATCTCGTCCACAGTGTACCCACCATCCACCATGAAGACGATCTCCTGTACGGAGGGGCAGTTGATCTCTTCGTACTTGGCAGCAACAAAGATGGCGGTGGCGCCGACAAGCTGGAGCTTACCGAGAGATACCATCTTGCTCGAGAGGAATCGGTCGATATAGTTCACGGTCAGGAACAGGGTCTCGGGGAGAAGGGCGAACCGGTTGTGAACCTGGACAAGCCAGTCCATCAAGATGGAGCGCATGGACCACTGGATCTCGATCTGGACGTCCTCCATGTAGTTGGGGTTGGGGATCATCCTCTCCTGTTCCGAACGGTCAGTTCTGCAATTACAAAATTGGAAGGGTTTCGCAGATGGCTTACTTCCAGCTCCCGCATGTACTCGAAGATCTCCTCACCGTACTCAGCGACCATGCTGATATCCCAGTCCTCCTCATCGACATCCTCCTGCGGACGGTTCGCCTCTACATACGCTCGAGCTTCCTCCAGCTCCCTCAGCACCTTGACCGTCCGCTTGGGGGCCATAAGGGAGGTCGCTCCGGTGGTGTTGTCGCCGTAAGATCTGTATGAGTGGGCGGTAGTGTACCCCTGCTCCTCGTATAGCTCCTCGTCATCCTCCTCGTCCCAGTACTCCTCGGGCTCTGGTATCGAGTGGATGGAGTGGGACACGGGCATCGGCTGCAGAGGCTCCATCTCGGCAGTAATGGGTGGCCCAATGGGGCCTGGCAGAGGCATCCACCCGGAAGTCACACCCGCCTGACGAGGTAAATCCTCCACAGCATCCTCGTAGGGCGCCTCGTCAATATCCTCGTCGGCGTTGTTGGAGGCAATGCCCTGCATGACATGCTTGCTCAGTGATCGACGCAGCACAGGAGCCTCTGTCGACTTGAGCTGGGGCTGGCTTCGATACTGGCGGCTCAGACTCTGGGGCTTCTGCTGTTGCTCGTCGTTGTATACAAGAGTCGCCTTCCTGGATCCAGTCTGTTTGACCGTGGGTTGTGCGCGGTGGTCGTTCTGAGAGGGAAGGCTCTGGGCATTCGACGAAGTCTTGACGATATTGGCAGGACGCTGAGCGGGCCGGAGGAAGGCGTCCTTGGTCTTGCCGTTTTTAAGGGCGTTCTCCTTGTTCTCATCCTTGTATGGGACCATCTTGAGGGCTGGCTTGTTCGCGGGGACTGCGTGCGTGACGATGCCGTTGGCAGGAACGCTCTGATGAGCGTAGCGTGCGGTGTTGCTCAAGTCTCCGAAGGCGGATCGCTTAGCAGGTCCCTTAAAACCGCCGGCGTTCACGTGTGGGGGATGGATGACCGGAGCCTCAAGTTGCTTGGATGTGCTGGTAGTCGGGTTCATGGGCACGTTCTCATTGTGAGAGACTTGCGCTGCAAAGGGCCGCAGCGGGCGGTGGGGCTGTGGCAGGAAGGAGGGGAGTTAGCTTTTTAAAACGAACAATGGTAGGCAAGGTCCCAGGTTTCTTGACAAAGCCAGGGAGACGCGTGCCTGGTGCAGGAACGGGAAGGTGAATGTGAAGGTTGGAGGATGAATCAGAAAAAAGAGCTCAGAGGCCAGGTTCCACTTACTTTCGCGTCCATGGTTAGGTGCTAGTAGAAACGGGTGTCCAGCCGTAGCAAATGCTGAATGTTGCTGCTGTAGCGCGATACGTACTATGGAATGGGGATGTTGTCGGAGGAGAGGAAGGAGGACTGGTTGCTATCAACGAGTCGATGGAGTCGGATGCCGCGCGCAGGGGAGAAAGTCACCGAGAGAGCTGACGACACGAAGTACTTGGTGAGGGGAGAGGGAGATGTTGTTTGTCGAGGTCGGGTCAATATTGCGAAGGGGGGCTTGAAGGGGGGAGGGAGAGTCGCAGTAGTAGTAGTAGATAGGGAGAAGAGGGTGTGGTCTCCGGATTTGCACAAGGGTTGACGGAATGTATTAGTTGGTTGTCGGGGTGATTTCCAGTCCAAGGTCCGAATTGGGAAAATTGAGGGTCCTGGAGGGTTCAGTCCACAAGAGGGGTCGCAGATCTGTAGTTGAGAAAAGAGAGAGTTAAAACTGGAGGTGCATCAACAAACGGGACGGGGAACTCTGCGCAGTCAACAGAACCGTCCATCGGCTTGTTTTGGTGCGGCTGTGACTGGCGATAATGTGATTTGGGAGGGAAAGAGATGGCTGGGCTCGAGAGTAAGGTTTGCTGCACCTTCGGCGCGCCAGAAAATTAAAGTGGGAAGTGAGATGCGCAGGTTGCTCTGACAGACGTGAGAGAGGGGGAGGGGGAGTGGGAGTGGGAGTGGGAGTGGGAACTGGTATGCATGTACCACGGTCGGGCAACGGGAAAATAACAAAAGAGACGTACCTGGTAAATAGCAGACCGCGTTGGACGGGTGCCGCAGTAACGAATGACGGGCAGGAGAGAGAGCAGAGAACAGCGCGTCGCGAAAAGAATACTCGTGAGGGTCGTTCCTGAGGTTGGAAGGAGAGGGATCTGTAAGAATGAATCTTGAATTCGACTTGGACGGAGGAGCTGGTACCTACGTGGGGCGAGGGACGAAGGAGGGAGAATACCAAATCTGGGGATCACATAGTAGCACGGTTACTTTGGTAGAGAGGTAGGTACCACGGTATGTAGGTAGTCAAAGTTTGGGCCTGGGCCGGCCATTCACGTGCGGGACTGATGGGTTTGTTTACGACAGGGGGTCAGACGCGCTAGCAACGCACGGGCCATCTGGTTGCGTCAGGAACCGGGCCAGACCCGAGAAGCTCATTTGGAACTTGGAGAACGCGTCACCCGAGTCGACTTACAACGAACGACCACGCCGCCAAACCACTACCACAGGCCTTCGTCCGACTGCAAAATAGATGCAACTCCAGCGCATGACTCCTCGACTACCAAGATGGCTTTTTTGGTCATCAGAACCCTCTTACGGTGGATCCACGGCCGCCAAACCTGAGTGCATCGACGTACGCGTGCCGTTGACGCACTTAACGCGAGCGATTCCCGCGGTCACATGACGCCGCCCTGGCCATCCTCCCAAGAGCACCACTTTCTTGTCGCAAACCAGCAATGTTCGACATCGACTTGTCGCATGCAATCTAACTTGTTTCCTACACCTACCACCGTCGTTTCCGCCGTCACTCGTTATGCGACCAGAGCTGCGCATCAATCTGGCGTCGCAAAAAGGGGGTCGATCCGCCGACCTCTTCACGAAGGGCAGTGCAGCACTTGGCCGCCCTCAGTGGGCCGCCAGGCCTGTCGCTGGGCGGCCATCCCCTTGTGGCCAGTCAGCCAGTAGAATCGCCGTCGCATTTCCATCCTGAAGCACTTTGTTTTGGCACTCGCTCGAAGCGCAAGCCTTTCCAGGAGGCAAACCGTGTCGTCGGTGGCTTATCGCAATTGACTTTGGTGTTGCGACAAGTCCCACTGCCGAATACATTCAATCGAGGCGAAAAGTGGGTGCAACCAGTCCCACTGCTTGCGGCACCCCTCTTGACGAGATTCATGTCGACCATGCGATCTTTGCTTGGCTGCGATTGCGACTCTTGGGCCACCTCGTCCCGGCGCATTTGGACCGGCGTCCGACTCGTCTATCCTGAAGGAGACTGTCTTCAATTCTGAGATGTGTTCGCTTCTTGAATCGAACATGCCTGGTCAAAGGCCTCACTCAGTCCGTCCCAGCGAGACAAACAACAGCGAAGCGCTGGATGCGACCGGACTGTCGCAAGAGAAGAAGCTCAGGGGGTCAGCATGGCAAGAAAATGGTTCAGCTCTGCCCGTGCCGACCCACACCCCAGCCAAGCGGATCCCTGCCCTTGGACATCCGCGAGACCCGTGGATGATTGTCTGATGCGTCGCGCAATCAATCGCCTTCGGGGTCGAGGAGTGGCCGGGGCGTGCTGTGCTGTGCTGCGCTGCGCGGTACTTGTCTTGCATTGCATGGAGATCCACATTGCGAGTTGTTGACCCGCTCAGCTTTAAGCACCCAGTCCGTTCCACTGGAGGCTATCCACATCGCAGAATACTGTACTGTCCGCTGGGTGTGGACACAACCTCATATTGGACAGACATTGAGGTATGTGCATTAGTAGAGGGTCTTTGGGGAAACAAAGAGCACAAAGCCGGCCATTTTTGAGTTGCCAGATTGTGTGGTGACGGAACGGCGATCTCACGCCTCTGGTGTTGGTCAGTAGCAGGCCAAGTCCCTGATCCCAGGTGCTGTCCCTCCACTAGCAGGAATCGTAAGCAGCGATCACAACATCCTAATAAAATGCTGGATAAGGTAATTAGCAGCCATTCAAACAGGATTACGGAGTATGGGACGGCGAATGAGGGAGGTGGTTTGGAATATCGCTCGTCAATGTCACGCCGGGCTGCGCAGTAGCGTTGCAGAAGGGTGGCAAGCCTGTATCATCCAGATCGAAGGAAGGGGGCATAATGCTTTCTGCGCTCGACACTACGCATGTGGATGATGAGAGACCGCTTTCGCATGACCCAGACAGCAAGGGCTACCACTCATTTCATACCTCGCCGAGTAACCCGACTCTCGGATCGGGAAGCTGGCTTTGCTCTATGACGGGTCGCACGGCCTACATCACCTCATCTACCCACCATGTATTCACCGGGCATCAAGGTGCGCCTGCATGCGACTCGCACACACTCTCTCACATCGCCCGGTTGCAGTTCTCTCCGGAAGCGGACTATCGCCTCACTCGCCCAGCAGGCAGGAAACGCATGCAAGATCCTACACATGCCTAACTAACAGACTTTCGCCTCGCCTTCCTTTTTATACGCGCACATACATACTCGGCGAGACAAAGTCACTTGATCCAGCTCGCAGCGTCTCACCGAGCAAGCCCTCGTTCGGATTGGTCGCCGCGAAGGAAGATGAGACGATGAACTCTGATTTGGCGAATCACGACCCAAAAGGCGTGCGCAACCCACTGGGAGGCTTGTTGGATCGCACACCACCACACCACATGCAAGTTGTCACTGGAGGACACCAGACTAGCTGGGCTGACAGGCCATTGTGCAGCCTCCAATGGCCGCGTTTGTTTTTTGTTGTTCCAAGCCTTCGACAGCTTGCGCGACTGCGCTTGTTGATCCGATAGTCGAGCTGGAGAGCTCTTGAAACCAGGCCTCGGCGTATCGTGATCCATACAGACCCGCGGCATTGAGACAGGCCAGAACAGAAGGCTCGATCTGAACGAGCGGCGGCAACTGGTAAAACACAACCTGGATGACCGCTCAAGCTTGCTATCTTGTTGATGAGGAGGAGCTAGCCGTGTCACCACATTTCATTCACTTTAGCATGCTGTCCTACTGACCCAAAAACGGTGGAAAATGCGTTTCGTGCCTGACCAGAGCAACTAGCACTCACCCTTGGGAATCGGTTCTTTGGCAGCCAGATCGATCTGGAATTGTCGGTCAATTCGCGCAACAGCCCCGCGGCTGTGTGTCTATCTATCTGTGCGCATGGCTGCTGTTGCTGCTGCTGCTCCCTCCACTCTTTGCGGCTTCCTACAGACAACGCACACTGTGACTGTCTGTAACGATCCGTCGTCAAATTGATGACGACTGCTGGCTGGCTGGCCTCTACATGACAGGCCCGGTGCCCCTGACAGGTCTCAGAAACAACAGGATGGGATCTGCTTCTTGTGATCCACGGCCGCGCGACAAGATTACGCAGTTCCTATGACGCTGGCTCGGAGGGAAGCTTGGACGTGGGCATACCTGCTTTGTTTCGTACGTTTACGTGTCCGGCGCATTGCTATCTGTAGAGGCGCTTGTTCCCAACCCTCGCACAATTCATGAATGCGCCTACAGCCGGATTTCTTTCCGGGTCCCCTATCTACAGCCGCTGTGGTATCTTTTCAAACCGTTTCCCGTCTTTCTTTTGGGTCAGGCTGGCAAGATCGGGTCGCTTCTCTCCCAGGCGCATCGAAGACGAGACGGACAACAAGATCCCTGTCTCACCCATCCACTGACGAGTGGCGGAAGCTCTCTCATCGCCCGCTCGCAAGCGCCATTGGACGGGTTGGGAGGAGGACCTTGTTGGGTGAATCCACTCCCCTCACTCTAGGGCGCTGTCCACGTCGTCCTGGCTAGCACAGGGGAGCAGTACCCCGATAGGGTTGCGGACCTGAACTTTGTGCGATCTTGACACCTTGGAACTTGACAGACGGATAGCCCCGCGAACCGTGCGATGCGCCGTGATGCGCGCTGGCGGATTGGATAGGCCCCCCTCCCCATGGTTGCTTTGGTGGTTTGGCAAGTCGAGCTTGCGCAAGTCGCTACAGCGAGGATCCTAGCGTCATTGGTTGGCACGGGAGCCCACCGTTATGTTTCGGCGCTGCCAGCCACTTCATCGGATTCTCAGCTCCAGTCCACGGATACCAGCTTTTGTATACAGATTCCAAGATGGGTCCGGCTCTCATGGGAGTGGGAGTGGGAGTGTGTTCGTGTGTGCGTTTGGGTGTGGTTCAGCGGCCGAAGTTCCGGGGCCAAGAGTTGACCTCTTGGGTCGGAGGACGATGACCGCACGACGCATTCCAGAGGTGAGGTGGCGGCGACTTGGGGAAATTACAAGACTCATTGTGCTCCTGCGGTCAAGAATGCAAGGCTACAAGTCTCTCCTCTTTGCAATAAGTAAAGAGCATCGTTCATCGTTCATACTCAAAGCAAACAAGCATGGCTTCTCGAGGTCGCGGGCGCGGGAGATGATTTGCATGTTAGACGACTTCTCTGAGAACTCTTTCGTCTGTTCCCGATTTAGCCTAGCCCGCTGCGACCATGTTTTGAAGGGGGTCTGGGAAGGGAGATGTTAGAGTGACCATCAGATCCCGGGGTTGGTTTGAGTCGCAAATGTGGGTGCTATCATGAACCTTCTCGACGACAGAGTTCAGGTCTTGTTTCTCCTGGGGCTTGGTGAGAGTTACGGATCTGTTGGTGCGTTCTGGAGAGTTGTTTCCCGTGGCGAGAAGGTTGTTCTTGTGCTTTTCGAGCACTCGTTGAACAGCAGCTTCGGACCATCTCATCATCTTGCTGCGCAAACGGATGATGACCCAGGATCGAGCGAAACAGACCCCAATTTGCACTACCCTTGAAGGTGCCATGGTCCTTGCCACCACTCCACACTTCATTTCAACCATCTGCCTGGTTGATGGTTCACCGTCCATGGATGAGCCATGGCTGTGGGCTGGCACTGCTCTGGGCATTTGCGAAGAAGGGGATGGGTTGTCCCTGCCGGCTGTTCTCTAAAGTGCATGTTTGCCTGTTTATCTGGCCCTGATGCGACAGTACGGGCTTTGCGATTCCAGGTACGCAGGTACGGTGCAGGCGTGTGGCATGTAGCGCGTGCACGTATTCACGTCGCAGAGACGAGGACAGGCTTGGACGGGACCGATTATGGTGGCACGACACAGGTAAGGCCGTGAAAAAGCAAGGAGCGCATTTATCTGGAGGTGAATGGCAAGAGACAGTGTTGCGCATGTGTTGTGAAGGTTCGGCGACCACAGAGATATAGAGACGGTTTTGCCGAGTGCTTGTGCCCCTTTTCTGGCCGTGAATGGCAGCAGATAGAAGCACGAAAGGAAAGATAGTTTGGAAGCTACCTGGGTAGAAATCCCAGGTGTTCACATCCAGTGCATTTTCGAGGTCCGGAAGCACTTTCAGGGTCGCACTTTCAGCGTGTTGCATGTTGACGAGCGCAAGGTGTGAGGTGTCTGGCGCGGTGTCGAGTGTCAGGGTGGGCCACAGCGGGCACAGGCGCAGGCGGGCTACCGCGCTATTCGCCGGCTGGGTCTTGAATCTGGAGTCTGGACGTCGAGACAAATCAATCCAGTCTTCCTCGCTCGCCTGCGTCGCCTGCGAACTTCTCCTCTTTCCACCCAGGACCTCCGGACTGTCCACCCTCACCCATCAAACGACCTCAAGTCCACCAGGTGAGCCATTTCCAGCCCATAGCACACCCATTGGGCCCATCTTCAACACCTCACTACTCTCCGCCTCCACCTTACTTCTTCCTGCCCGCGGATCTGGTGCCAACGTCCGGTCGTCGCAGGTGCCGCTGTTCTGGATGTGAAGGACACTCAACTCTCGAGTTTCAAGGCCTCCTCCAAGCCCAACAACAACAGTCGTCTCGTATCCTGGTGAGTTGAACCTGTCCATTCGAAGCATGCGATCGAGGATCCCGACTGGTTTTTTTTGTTTTCTCTCTTCCCATCCCCTCCTCACCGCCGTCCCGCCTACTTGAACGAGTTCGTCTTCCAAGATCCGATCCTCCCACAATCTGTGTGCTGCCGATACCCATCATGGAGCCTTCACCTCGTCAATTACAGCATCTACTCCATCATTTGGACGATCCGAAGCTAAATACTCTCCATACTTTCAGATCCTTTGATTTCTGGCACTCCGGTCGTCTCCCATCGTCCGAGCCTGCCTCCTTGAATGCCGGGAATCGCACGTTGACCGCCCACAACCTGACACGAAACCGAGGCTACACCCACAGTCTCAATCCACTCAGATACGAATAAAGTACATATAACGATCTGGAAACAGCAAGAGGAGGGAAAAGAGGCACATTTCTTGCCTTTGGAGTCATCGTTCTCGACCGCCAAGTCATTTCACTAGGAATGACACCACACAGTCTGATGTCGGCACAATCTCCCGCATCGGACGTCTCCCCAAGAGCACATACCAGTTCTGTCGCTACAGGACACCCAGCCCAGCACCACGCACCCCCCACTCCCTCCGAAGCCCATATTCTTGCCTCAATGAGTCGAGACGCTAGCATCATGGAATTCGCACAACCCCAATATCACCAGCCTGCCGTTCCCCGGTCGGTCAAGTTCGAGCTGGTGGAGGACTCCCACCAGTACCGAGCGCGGATACCCATGAGGGTGCAAATTTACCCACATGATACCACCGAGTCCATCATCTCCACCGTCAAGAACTTCTACGGTCTCTACCCTACTCCCACGAGTTGCCCTGGGGTGAGCTTTGAGGACGAGCAGGGCAACACCATCATCGGCCGCTATGAGAACTTCCGCCACAACTCCGTCGTCTATGTTCGCGTTCGGGATGGCCCTCCTACTCCTGGCCCACATGCTCCCCTGGCCAATGGGACGGGCGCACAGTCATACTATGCTCCAGACGGTTATTCTGCTCATGGTCCTCACCAACAGGACCAACTCATGTCCCGTCCTGGCTCTAGGTCATCCAGGCGGCGCAGCGTGTCCCCGGGCAGTGTCAGTGGACGGCGCAGTGCATCCGCGGGCACTAACAGCAAGAATGCTCGCCCCCGGTCCAGCAAGAATCGTGGAACTGGGTCTCAGACAAATGGCGACAATCTGAATGACAGCATGAATGGATACAGCAGTGGTGATGGTGCTCCTAGCTCTTCCTCCGGAAAGCCCAAGGAGCTCGGTAGCACTGAGATCAGCCTTGACAACATAGTCGAAGGCGGCCGTCGCAAACGGGCCAAGTTTGAGAGCTCGGTAAGTTACTCGATGGAAGGCCCTGCCAACGTTGCCACAGATTGGGAGGGAGAAAAAAACAGACGTGTCGCTAACGGCAGCAAATGTAGGAGCTGCCCCTTTTCGCACCTCCTCAAATGCCTGCTGCCATCTCCAACCCTTCCGTCTCCCCAGCTCGTCGGATGGAGTACAACCGAGCCTCCCTGCCCTTCGTGCAACCGGGCCATAATCCCTTCACAAACCCACGGGTGCTACAGTCTCCTCAGAACCCCAGCCATGGTTACAATGGTCTGAGCGTGTACCCAACGCCGTCAACTGTGGCTCGATCTTCACGAGGCACTGTGGGCTACACCGCTAGTATGGGCGTTGGTCCTTCAATGGGCATACTGGCGACTCCGGACCCCACGGTGGGAAGCTGCATGTCCGAGGAAGATAAGGATGTGGCCATGCAGTTGATGCGACTTGGCGACATCTCCAATATCTCACATGGTCGCACATCGGCCTCGACATTGGACGATACCTTTAGTCGTAACGCTGACGCGGCTTCCTCGACTGGCGCTACTAGTGAGGGCGAGAGCGAGAGCGAAGCAGACGAGAAGCCACCTGTGCGCAAGCAGAAGCTCGACACAACCGGAGCTAGCAAGAAGGTCTACCTTACTACGGAGACACACTTCAGCCCTGTCCATGCCGATTTAGACGCGAGCGACGAGGAAGATTGTTATTCAGACAGCCCTGCAGATGGCAGCATGGCCGCTCCCAAGCTCAAGGCTCTCAAGGCCTCGAGTGGCTCCAAACCTCGCCCACAGCCTAGCGGCGCAAGGCTCAAGACCAGCAAGGCCCCCAAGTCTATCAAGACTGCCACTGGCGCCAAGGTTAAGAAGTCCGGCTCCGTGGCCAATGGGCCCATGTCACCGACCTCCCTTCCAGCATCTCGGAAGCCATCTATCGTGTCGAATCCCGGCGCTGCCACCCTGCCTGTTGGCGAGCGCGGCGAGGATGAGCCTGACCTGTCGACCAAGCCGCGTTGCCAGCGGTGCCGCAAGAGCAAGAAGGGGTGCGACCGACAGCGTCCATGCGGTCGATGCCGAGACGCTGGCATTCCTGCTGAGCTGTGCATCAGTGAGGACGAAGGCAATGGCCGCAAGGGCCGGTACGGTCGACACATGGGCGTGCCCATCAAGAAGGAAGACATGCCCGACATGCCGACTCTCGGCAACCCGCTGCTTCCTGCGGCTCCCATTGCAACGGCACCAGCGGCACTCTCTGCTACTGTCCTGGCTGGTAAGGACAAGAAGCGAAAGAGGTAGAACGGACCAAGTTGTTCTTCTCTCGATATGTTATACTCCACAACCTCAGCGATGGAGCATTTCGAGGCTCTCAATTGTGTGAACAGTGACGGCGGCATACTACAAAACGAGATCATGTTGTGGAACGACAACATGTCAGGCGAGGTGGATCCAAAAGTGCTTTCATGCGATCAATGTGTCTATTGCCTGGGCCTCGCGGTCCGAGACACCCAAAATGCAGTCTCTTCAGGCGGCACTCAAAACTGGCGACGGCTTTGACATCGATCAGCCGTCCTTCCGCTCCTTTACTATACCCGGTCGGATTTGGGGGAGTTGTTGGCATTCTGTCAATTCAGGGTTTTCATGTTTTGTCAATATGGCGTGCCTGTGTGTTTGTTTCCTTTGTGTCCTTGGGAATCGCGCGGACTCTGATTTTGGCTTTTGCGCAAACTGCCACGGATGGATCACTCACTACCTGTCAGATTGGCGAGGCTTCCAGAAGCTCTTGTTCACCCCGGCGCATCCGGGGCGCAGTCGAGATTCGAGGAGAAGGCTGTTGTCAAGGGGGTTCGGAAGTGGAGTCTGGCAAAATTGGGAGTGGAGCAAGCAGGGAGAGCACAGTGATGCTGGAGGACCGGGCGGTGTGTTGGTGGCGGTCAGCTTGTGATGAAACTGACGAATCGACTCTAGCCTTGCGCCGGGTCGATTCGGCTCGTTTTCACGAGGCTGAGAAGCTCTATTTTTGGTTTTAGTTTTCGAATCACTCCTTTTCGTTATAATTTGCGACGCGGGGGGGTTCATCGTCTCAAATTGGCTGCCTGTTATTGTTGCACTCTTGGGTTTGGCTTTTCTCTCCTTGTTATGCTTTGGCTGGCGGGCGGTGCGGTGGCAGAATCCTATGTTGTCGGCGAACTTTGAAACAAATCAAACTTTATTGAACAAGTGTAGTTCGGACAAATACAATCCTGCTGCTTCTCAACTGAAGACTGTTCGGATTGGCTTGTTATGCGACGAGTAACGAGTCTCTGTTTGTTTTTGGCCGCTTGCTTCTGCATGCGCATCGTTCCTCAACCTGCGACGTCGAGCCGATCCCGTTTCGCCTCGAGGTGCCCTCCCTAGAAGTCTCCCGTGGGACAGCATCATGGAACCGAGGAGCTTCGTATTAGTTGAAACAGAGTTTTTTTTTGCAGGAACTAACAATTTCCTACAAGATGTTACATTCACTCCATTCGTATCTCACCCATGAAGAAGAAGACATTTCTCATCTCTGAACGCAACAACGTTTTGCGCATCAGACCCCCCCCCCTCTCCTCCCTAGAGCCGTTTTATCTCGACGCAGACTACCTAACACAGCCAGCCCCCCCATCATTTACCGCTGCCTCCAGCCAATCATAACCTGGCTGCCCCTCCATTCGGTAACAGCCCGTCGAAAGAGGCGCGGCACCTGCCGTCCGTTCAACCAGGGCTTTGCTGCCTGTCCGGGCTTAGTGCAAGAAGCTTAATTTAGCGCATGGGCAGGGATATGGCTTCGATGGGAAGTCCCCTAACCCTCGTGCCCTCGAAAGCAAAAGGGCAGTTTTGGAGATCGGTTTGCACCCTGGGGAAAGAAGGGGGGGGTGGTGGCAGGGGAAGTTTCCCCAAGTCAAATCAGGACAATTTCTTGTGTCTTGCTGATGATGAGTATCTATCCATCCGTATTACATCTGCTGTGAGTTGATTGTATTTTGACTATACCCAGCTGGCCCTCTCCCATCACGGTCCCAAGTCCCTCTAGAGTGATTGACAGTGTCACTTGATTCTCCCATAATGTCAACCCCCCCCCCTATGCCTTATCCAACCTCTCCAGCTCCAACCACGCCTCCTGAATCACCCTCGCAAAGCTCCCATCTCTCAACACCTCGAAATGCCCCCCCTTCAAATCCCTATACACCCTCAAACTCTCCACCCCGTCCGCCCTCAACCGCGCCTCCATCACATCACACTCCGCCATATCCACCAGCTCATCACCCGGACTCTGCGCCAGCACCGCCAACCTCCCCACGCCCCTGATCCAGCTCCCAAAACTCCCCTTCGCCGTGGCCGGGCTCGCAGCATCCCAGCTCCCATCCTCGTCGGGTCCGAAAGCGGCCTCCATGAAGCCCGCGTACGTCCCGTCCTTGCGCGCGTTGAGGCCCGCGAGGTCGTAGATGCCCTCGAACCCCACCACGGCGACAGGCAGCGCGACGTCGCGGAGCGGGTCATCTGCTGCTGCCGCGGCGGTGGTGGTGGTGGCGGCAGAGGCCGGCAGCAGGAGGAGGACCTGGTAGTTGAGGCACGCGCCCGCCGAGTGCCCGCAGAAGACGTAGTCGCTGCCGAAGCCGAACGTGTGCTGCAGGAAGCGGAGGCCCGCGAGGACGTCGACGAGGTGGTCCGGGTGCCGCGCCGTGCGCGTGCCGAACGAGGGCGTGTGGCCGAGGTCTTGGGCGAACTGCGGGTGCGGGGAGAGGCGGTAGTTGAGGGAGGCGAAGCCGGCGATGCGGGCCGCCGCGTCGGGGAGGTGCCCCGGGGCCGAGGTGTCGAGCAGGGCGGTGATGGTCGGCTCGGCCTCGTTGAAGGTGGCGCGCGGGTCGCGCCAGGCGCCGCCGTGGACGAAGCTGGGCATTTGTGTGAGCATGGCGGTGGTGGGAGTGATGGAGACGACTCACATGAGCCAGTACTTCTTGGTCCCTGGCGCTGGCTCCGAGATTTGGTCCTCGGGGAATTGCCACACGGCGACGTTTTGCAGGGCGTTCTCGGAGTTGTAGTAGTACTCCGTCCTCTTGAGTGATTCCGCCATGATGAATCACGGTGAACAGCGAAATCCAATGAATGAGCAATGTGTCACGCGACTCGTATATTTTCTTGTGCTCTGTGTTAGTCGAGCTGGGAGGAGTACAGCTGAAAATCATCGGCACGAAGTACTTACAAACGAGGGGGCTGTAATGGTTTGACCACCTTTTACTGCCCACACCAGAGGAGGGATGTCTCAGCACAATCTGAACGAGACACAGAAGACCAGGGCTGCTGAGTCGTGATGAGATTCGTTGTTTGATGTTCGGGAAGAGAATGCCCTTCCCGGAGGAAATGATAAGGTACATCGGGAATACGGGCCGGGGTCGGAGACGGCCCCTCTTTTATCTCGACGACTGCCGTCTTCCGACCTTCCGTCTCGGGGTCTATGCGCCGGATTGCAGATGTGCGCTTAGCACATTTCAATTACGGACCACCCTGGGGACGTTGAAAAGACGTCCTAGTAGCCTCGAGATTCGTGAATCCTCCTCCACTCTCCAATCAACGGTACTCTCACTCACAAAACCTGCACGCCACCACCAGCCTCGGTCCTCACCACACCAAATTCCCGGCGGCTCATATAACAAACACCTCATGCACAGGGACTGCGCCATCCTTCGGCACCATCGAGAACGCCACCGTCTCCGTTCCGTACTTCCAGGACACGTCGCGCGGTTGCCGAGTTCACTGATTTGTAAAGTTATCAGTAAGAAACGTAAGCCCATACCTAGCCGATCCACCGTAGTACGCGCTGGTGCTGTTGTAGTCGGGACGACTTGTGGAGATGCGATGATGTTCAGGGGAAGCGCGTATGCTTGGTGAGAAGGAGGCCACAAGGGCGACCAACAGTCCTAAAACAATGTTGCGAAGCATTCGAGATATTTCCGGAGCAGGATTTCAGATATGACAGTGTCTTTGTGGCCCTCGTGTCCCAATGCGTGATAAGGCGAATTGAGGCAAGTAGATAGACAGGCCCCGTAATGGGCACTGACCATCTTGTAAGTGGACATCAAGATGCATCAACTGGGAACTCTTTCCCTTACTCACCTTACACTTCTACAGCTGGAGATGCCTATTACCGTTATTATCATGCTCTCTAACGATGGTGTTGCGCACCATGAGATTATTTTTGGGGTCGACATAAGAGCGACCTGGCTAATTGAGAGAAACTTGTTCTTCTCCCCTATCACCAAGTTAGTAGGTGTGCATCAACGACAAACAGGGGCAAGTCATTCATGTTCAAGACTCTGGTGTTCCTCACCGTGACACTTCTCAGATCTTAGTTTTCGGAGAACGACCACAGCTAAATTCAATGCACCCGAAAAGGGAAATGGCCGAGAAAGAATAATCGTGTTTTGTGGCTGAATTATCCCCTCTTCCTCGAATTCTAGGTTATCTGTGGTTGCCCGTCCATCTGAATGCCGAATGAAGAAGCCCTAGTGATCCAGACTCCTCAGTCGCCGTTGAACTCTTCCCATGCTCCCAGACGCCTTACTACTCAACAAAAGAAAAACGGAAGTCCATAACTCATCAACAAAATTGGGATCACTGCGTAGTTGTCGGCCGTGGCCAGATCCCGTGAAAGCTCTTCCTTGCCCCTTAGGGCGATAGCATGAGCTCGGGGAAGAATCGCGCAATCTTGGCAGGGTCTCCAAATGCTGTCCTCTCAACCGGACTCAGCGGCGTTGGTGGTTGCTCCTCGGTGCTTCGTTGTCCTTGCACCTGAGGTAAGTCATTGAGGGTCATTCTCTTCTTCTTGATATTCCCTTGTGACGGAGCATGTTGCGGAGGAGGAGCCCTGGCATCTGCTGAAAACGTAACGGATCGTACACCCGTGTTGCTTGGAACACTGCCGGCCGATATCGTAGCTCGTGATCGGGTCGACGTGGTCTGGGTAGCGGAGGTGTCTGACGCAGGCGTCGTAGTTCGTGAGATTTGTGGGGTTACAGATCGCATTAAGCTGAAAGGTATTGTAGGCCCTAGGTGGGTCTTCTTTGGAATCTTGTCCGTTTGACTGTCGTCGGTGATAAGCAGAGCAGGGCTCGGAAGGGCCGAAGGCGAAGCAGTCTTCTCGTTTGCAGCCAATCCTTTGCTGTGCACGAACCCAACTGAACGACGCTGCCAAGGATCGCTGCTGTAGAATTGGTCCTTAATGTCCTGAACAAAAGCGGTCTGATCATGTATAGTTAGAATCGAATTCGTGGGAACGTTGATCCAGTTTTCTGAGCTAGAGTCAGCGATTGCACAGACAGTATTGAAGCCTCCTCAAGGGAGAGCTCACCTCGCTCAAACGACAAGGGCTCGCTGGCGACCAGAACCACATCAGCGCCCCGGTCACGGCGCTCCATCTTGTAGTTCTCATCATCCCCAGCCTGCTCCCGGCTTCCCCAGTCGGTACCAGTCGAGTAGTACAGACTAGCCCCCTGATCAGTCGAGCTATTGATATATCTCGTGCAGATAATGCTGTGGCCGTCCGAAACACAGAAATTCAATAGACTCCTCGTATCGACATTCTCATTGTAGATGGTACTCTCGGGAATCTGGTTAATCAGTTCGTTGATAATCTCAATGGTTTTGAGCATAGCCTTCCTCAACACCACAGGGCCGAAGCCTTTCCGGGGCTCGGAGCTGGGGTCGACACCCATGCGCTCCAGCGAGTCCAGGAACAAAGCGAAGGCCCACTCGCTGTCGGTGCCACCCTTGACGCCGTAGTACCATTTGTCGGTGAGGCGTTCGGACAGGCGTCGCTTGATGTATCGCCAACCGCCCAGGCCGCCATTGTGCATCCACATGAGACTGCCATGAGTGAAGGGATGGCAGTTCTCTAGCGAAGTGGAGCCCTCGGTGGTGGCCCGTACGTGTGCGAAGACGAGGTGAGAAGCATTGTGGGAGGCGAGCTGGGGAAGACGGACGTCATTCCAGGCGGGGATGGTGTTTGTGTAGACGAATGGCGAGGCGCCCAGTTCGGGGGTGTAGTAGCCAACTCCCCAGCCATCGGCGTTGTTCACACCCCGTCTTGTGTCCTACATTGAAATGAAGGTGTAAGTTACCGCAACACGTGCACACGCGATGGGATGCCGAAGAGGGAAGGTCATGGAAAAGAAGTCGAATGGCGTGCTCGCAGACGGGGCACGGTGGTTGGGACCAGGAAACGGAGATCGAGCTGTTGGAACGCTTACCAGTCGTAGTCGGGAGTCGAAGCTCTGCTTGAGGATGGAGTGGACTGGGTCGAGGATGAGGTTGGAGAGCAGCACCCTGTCACCGCCCTTGTAGACCTATGTTGCGGGAGCAAATGCGGTCAGCGCGAAAGGTCCGTGAAGAAAGCAATGCCTGCGTGGCAGGTTGGCGGAGGACTGCTCACCAGAAAACGACACATGGTAGCTGTGTAGGTTCAGATGCGGGCGCACGAGACCAGCGAGAGACAAGCTTGGTTCGATAGGAGGACAGGACACGTTGGAGAGAAGAGGAGAGACAAGGAAGGCGGTCAGGTCTGGTGTTTGCTTAGCCGCAGGGTTTGGTTTGCCATGGATTAGAGAACGTAGTGAAGACTATGGCTCATCTGGGGACTTGGAAAGATAAATGAGACAGGTCTGAAGTGGCGTATTATTTTGATTTGGTGATTTGCGGTTGCCGGAGGCGAGATCATTGAAGGAGTCAGAATGGCTCACAATGTTGGATGGAAGCTCGCAGTCACAGGTGACGTGACGCTGCACTTAAATTGCCTTTTGGGACGGCTCTCTGGGGTCCCCTGCAGCGGGCCCGGGCCCTGCATGAGAAGGGGCAGTTGCGGGCCTGGAGCCCAAACAACTTGCGGTGGCCTGGCGGCCTGGGTGCCCGGGGACCGAAAACTGGGGAAGGTGACAGGCAGGGATGCTCTTTCCACCCTTTCTTGTTCCTGTCAGGTACGGATTGCTCCAGGTAAATAAATGCCTTGCGCGATTCCAGCCTCCACCCACCGTTCTGAGCCGGGCAGGTCTTCGATGGCATCATCGCGCACCGTGTTTGGACAATACCTGTTGCGCCCATAGTCTCGCACTCAGAGCTGAGCTACTAGTCGGAAAGATGAGTGGAGTGCAACAGCAACAGATCCTATGCAGCCTCGTGGTCACCATGGGGCGCTCTTGGTCAAACACGCCAGTGTGAAGCCATATGCAACATGCCGTGGAAGTGCCGGCTGCTGCCATGCTGACCGTGTTGAAGGCCGGGACTATGTACACCATACTAGTGTAGTGTGCAAGACGGCAACTCCGCACCCCTGCCCCTGCCCCTGCTCTTGCTCTTGCTCTTGTTCGGCGAAACGCGGCGTTATGTAAGCCAACAAGGTCAAGCCACCACAGCCTCATCTATTCAGGAATCCATTCAGGAGTGGTCCGTTCAAGACAGACAATCTTGACAGTCAGTCTCCCTTGCAAAGCACCACACTCTTCTACAAGCAAGGCGAATGTCCACGTGTCACTCTTTCATGTGTTCCGAAGAACCTACGCCCCGCGATTTATGACATGTTCAGAGGATATCGAATAAACAAGATCCCCTAGCCTTCTTTCTCCGACTGGCCAAGTGACGATGGATGACCTAGCAGGCATGGACTGGTCGAACACGACCTCGTCCAACAACTCCTCCACCAAGAAGCCACCGATGAATCCCTCGAGTGCTTTCGGCGCTTTTCCGTCTCTCCAACCCACCCCCTCGCCCTTCGCCCCCGGCGGAAACACTCCTTTGCCAACCAATGCGTCAGGCAACGCCGGCAACGTCGCTTTCAAAGCCCCGGCTCCAGCTGCTGCGAGCAAACCCGCGCAAGACGCGTTCAGCAACCTGATGACCATGAGCGGTTCCAAGAGCAAGGCGAATCTGAGCCTGGCAGAGAGGCAGAAACAACTCGAGGCCGAGAAGGCAAAGAAGCTACAGGAGAAGCAAAAGCAGCAGCAGGCGGCATACGGTGACGGGCAGTTCTGGGACACGTTGGGCCAGGGCGGGTTGTCGGGAGGTGTCTCAAGAACCGCCTCGCCCTTGGCACACGGCTCTGGTCCCGGAATATCCTCGTACAATGGAAAGACCCAGTCCGACGACGACCTGTTCGCCGCCTTTGACAAGGACACCAAGGTCGACAATGCGAGCTTCTACCCACCTCCTTCGCAGCCAGCATCAGGCAACGTCACTCCAGCTTTGGATTTGAGCAGCCCGAGTGCCTGGTCGAAACACGCTCCATCAAATGGTACCAACGGTGGGTTCAACGACGACGACGATCCGTTTGGCCTGAACGACTTCCAAGCCAAGTCGAAACCTGTTGCGCCATCGGCTCCAGCGCCCCTTTCGGATGATGAGGAGGAGGACGATCTATTAGGAGACTTGGGAAGGCCGGTAGATGAGGTGCGCAAGAAGCGGCAAGCTCAACAGCAAAAGGCACCAAAACAAGAGCCAGAGCCAGGAAAACCAATAGAAGACTCGGACTCAACTTCGTCTGACGACGAGCGCGAGGCGAGACCACAAGGTGGAAATGACCCATTTGATGCAGCGGTCGCGCAAATAGTAGAGATGGGATTCTCGCCGGAAGATGCAACGAGGGGCTTGACGGAGAGCGGTCAGGGTCTCAATGTGCAGGCAGCTATCAGCTATCTACTCAATGATGCCCACCGCAAGGCAAAGGAAAAGACCCAAGGGAGATCATCTCCTGCGGTGACGGGGGAGAGGTCTTCCAGCCGGACCAGACGTCCCGATCCTGCATGGATGGACGAAGAAATACCAAGGAGACAGGAAAAGCGATCTCCTGCTACTGGTGAAGTTGACCTCGCGAAGCAAGCCGCCGCCATGGGTACCAGCTTCTTGAAGACGGCAAACAAGTTCTGGAGTGCAGGGCAGAAGAAGGTTCAGAAGGCTGTTGCTGAGCTTCAAGACGGCCCTTCCGACCCCAATCAGCCTAAATGGATGAGGTCGGCGCAAGCAGACACGACGGGCGAGAGGGAGGCGAGGCGACCCACTGATGTCACCGACGAGGCTATGATGCTTGAATCTGGTGCGCGGCCAGGGAGGCCGTCCAGACAGGCTCAGCCATCGCGGCCTGACCCTCGTCGGACAGTCTCGCGAGAACAATCACCAGCAGTATCGGGAACATCCAGGAGCAGCTCCATGCCTAGGTGGCAACAGGATCCTAAGAGCCGTCTCAACAAGCAGACCATTGAGGAGCAGAGCTCACCAGCTTATATCAGCCCCGCGCGGAGGAAGAAGACGACACCTCAGCCGCCAGCAGAACCCAAGCCTTTTACCGAAGAGCCGGATCTTCTGTTCAATTCAAAACCTCCAACACAGAGCCTGCCCACCCGCTCCGCTCAGCCATCTCCTCGGCCCACCGCAACTCCATCACAACCTCCCCGGAAGGCAGCTACTCCTCGCCCCGCTGCGCCTGCGCGCAAAATACCCCACCTTGATCCCGCAGCTCTGCAGACTTCCACGCGCCACAGGGCAGATGGCACGGCTTACTTCAAGAGGGGCGACTACGCATCTGCTCATGCCTCATACTCGTCCTCCCTCGCCGCTATCCCGGACACTCACCCGCTGGCGATTGTCATCCTTTGTAATCGCGCCTTGACAGCTCTGAAGACCGGCGAGCCAAGACAGGCTGTCGCCGATGCAGACTCAGCTATTAAACTCATCGGTCCGAGCAAAGGCGAGGGAGAGCATGTTCCTCTTCAAGACCAGACAGGCGAGAAGCGCGATATGAAGGATCTCTACGGCAAGGCCCTCACTCGCAAGGCCGAGGCCCTCGAACAGATGGAAAAATGGGCCGACGCCGGGCTCGTCTGGCAAACCTGCGTGGAAAGCGGCGTCGGCGGGCCCACGGCCATCGCAGGCCGGCAAAGGTGCCAGAAGGCCCTCGCACCCAGACCTAAACCGGCCTCCAAGCCCGCAACACCACGCCCAACTCCGAGAGCGCCTCCACGACCGTCAGCCTCAGCAGCCCTGTCCCAGAAGGACTCCGAGGCCGTCACCCGTCTTCAAGCCGCCAATCAGGCGGCTGAGGCGGCGGACGCGGAGAAGTTCGCGCTCTCGGACCAAGTCGACGCGCGCATTGCGGCGTGGCGTGAGGGCAAGCGGGAGAACCTGCGCGCGCTGCTGGCGAGCCTGGACGTGGTGCTGTGGGAGGGCAGCGGGTGGAAGAAGGTCGGGCTGCACGAGTTGGTGATGGCGAATAAGGTCAAGATTGCATACATGAAGGCGATCGCAAAGACGCATCCTGATAAGGTGAGTTGGTGCTGTCTCTCCGTGCTGGCACAAGGAGTGAATGTGAGGATGTTGATGCTGATTCCTTGTCCAAAATAGCTGCCCCAAGACGCGAGCACTGAGGTCCGCATGATCGCGGGGACGGTGTTTTCGACCCTGAACGAGAGCTGGGACAAATTCAAGGCCGAGAACGGGCTGTAATTTCATGACTTGGTGGGAAAGCAGAGCGCCTGTCTGCCTACCTACATACCTTATAGATATAAATTGCGATGTTCTGGAGGGATCATCTCAGTACGGAGTCATCATCAACAAACAGGCTCGAGGTGAGGTACTGGTGTTTTCAGATGCTGTTGTCGAATATTCGCGGGGGATCTATATCCAGCTAGACACCGGGTGCTGGTACGCAAAAGTCACCGTGACAGAACCAAACAAAACACCACAACATCGCCACTATCAAGTATCACAGCCCCTCCAGACATCACCACACCATCACAACCTATCTACTACTTCTCATCATGATCTAGGGTATCTAAGTCCATTTCTAACCTCCGTTCTACATCGCTGCAGGTTTGCCTAAACCAAGGCGTAGTGAACTCCTTCGACGAAATGCTGAAAGAGACCAGATCAAATAGAGGCCCAAATGACGAAAGTGCCATCTCTCCCCCCCTCCCCAACCCACCATAACCACCAAACGCCTTCGCGATGCAAAACCAACCATTCTTTTCCTGGTTTCCCCTTTTCCCTGTTAGCAAATAAATGCCCCCTTTGCTCGAATGCTGTCAAAGAAACCAACCACCTTTTTTTCTTCTCCTCTGCTCATTCAGAAATGGAACGTGTACCAGAATCGGAAAGAAAGGACACCCGCGCCCAGGCGCGCGGTGTCATGATCGAAAAATGGAGAGCGATTATGCAGGAATCCTCCTATGTCGATTTGGGTGTGCCAGAAAGGACAGCAGCGCAATCGTGATCATGCGCCAGCTGTTTGCAATGGTGAGATCTGAGAGAGTGGTTTCCGATTTTGTTCAAGGAAACAGCAAGATGTCGTAGTAGAACATCATCGAGTGGTATTCTCGCCGAGTTGAGAACACCACCATTGCTTCCATGTTCCCTTCAACGACCAATGCTGAGATTAGGTGTTTGGGCAGATTTCCGTTCAAGGTCACCCAGAGACACAAGCCGACAGCCCCGTAGCGTAGCAGAGCGAAAACCAGGCTAATCGGTCACCAGGCCGAGAAAACGAATGCTCATCTAGACTCCCTCATCTCTTTCCCATCTTGTAATCCTCTTCGCTGGTGCCCTCAGGCGCGGCACCAGAGCCCCAAGGAGGCAGAACCATCGGGTCAACGATCCAGGGTTTCACGTCAGACCAGTGAGGGACGGCGTTGAACTTGCCCGCGATGCGACCCATGCCGTAGGCGGTGCCGTGGTAGCCCTCGGCGTCCGGGGGGCCGCCGTTGTCCACGATCAGAACCGCCTCCCGCAGGTGAGAGATGGGCATGGCCATCTCGACGTCGAACCACATGCCACCATAGTTCATCTGCATCTTGCCGGACTTGCGGATGACCAGCTGGCCGAGGTGGCCGCCGGGCTGGTCCTGGATTCTGGTGCTTGGCTGCTTGGGCTTGTCCTTGGAGGAGCTGGGGCCTGCGCCATCCTCATCCTGTTCGTCCTTGACGTTGGTAAGATCAACTGGCTTGTTGGGGTCGTGAACGGGTGTGTCAGACATGGCCACGTCATCGTCAGGCTCATCCTTGACTGGGTTCTTCTCGGCCACGTCTCCCGGGGCCGGTCTGATGACGTGTAGAGGGGGCATGACGGGGGGGAACTGGAAGATGTATAGCTCGCCGTCTTGAATCATGGGCTTGCGCTTGGGCTTCTCCTCCTTGGACTCGGCGTCGGCATCGTCGTCGTCGCTGTCGATGCCGAACAGTAGACGCTGGGAAGCCAGCTTGTCGGCGTGGTGGCGGTCCTCCCAGTCCATTCTTTCGTACATATCCTTCTTCTTCGTGTTGAGCTTCCGCTGGGGCTTCATCGCGGCGCGTTGGGTGAACTTATCAATGTCCGTAACGGTGTCAGTAACATCCTCGCCCTCGATCTTCACGCGTGTGCGCTGGGGAACACCAGGCCAAGTGCGACCAGCGTCCGTCATCTCCTCGTCATCATCCTTGTAGAAGACGTCTTCAATCTCGGAGCCGTTGTCAGAAGTGGCCTTGGGGTCGTCTTCCTCGTCCGTGGTCGCGGTCTGTACCTCGTGCGGCTTTGGGTCGACACGCCGGATGCCCATGGGCAGAAGCGGGGTCTTCTCCTTGCTCTCCATCGCGTTGTCTCCGTGAACTATTTCTGCGAAACTGGCCGTGTTCATACGAGGCCCAGTAGGTCTCGAGGAGCTGTTGAACTGAGAGGTGCCGTTCTCTATCTTCAATCCCTGACGGTAAGTGTAAGCGCCGCCAGAACCACTGCCACCAGATGCACTGCCGGAGCCGGTGGAGCCGAAGCCAATAGAACCGAAACCACCGAAGCCACCACCTAGCTATTGTTAGATCCATGGTCAAGTTGGGTCCACCTGGGACGAAAGACTTACTTCGACCGGCGGATGCTTGAATACCTGAACCAAATCCGCCGCCACCACCCCGAATGATGGCACCGAAGTTGACAGGACCACCACGAGCGCGACGACCACCACCGCGACCGCCGCGCACCGCCCGCTTCAGGCGTGCCTCGTGCTTCTCCTGGTCTTCCACCTTGCTAATCTCTTGACTTGCTATGGCCTCGCGATCGATCTGGGATCGGCGGACGGCCCGAGGGAGGAAACGACCTCCACGGCCGCCCCGAGCGGCGCCGCGGGTGGTGGGGCCACCGCGGGTGGCTGGAGATGGGCCAGGCATTGTCATGGGTGGTGTAGGCTCGGGGCCGGTGTTGGAAGAGGAGGCGACTGCGTCAACGGGATCGGTCGAGGGAATGCTGGGAGGGGCGTCGGCCATCTCGGTATCGTTTGTAGGGGAAGCTGCGGTAGAACCAGAAGCACTGGAGGCTCCTCGAGCGCCTCCTCGAGCGCCTCGAGCTCCCCGACCGCGGCCTCGCGTGCCTCCGCGACCACGGCCACGGCCGCCTCTTGCGCCGCCTTCGCTGACCATTGTCAAGTCAAATGGTCGTCGTCGTTGATGTTATGGGAAGGGAATTATCAGCAACAATGATGGAAGGTGTGATTCAATTGTCGTTGTAGGTCATCACAAACTCGAAGGCTGTTTGCGACTGACGACTGGCGGGTTGGAGTCAGAAAGTGCAGCTCGGTGGGTGGTGGGTGCGGTGCGCCGCAATTATATTTTGGGTTGAGCTGGATCTGCCAAAAAGTTCTTATCGGCCTTATCATCGTGTGGGGTTGATCTGCAGCTCGCAGGGATGACCCCTCCCTTGGCTTTACACACTACTTCACGTCCCTTGCTACCGAATGACTGGGGCCAATTTTTGCACCCCTCTAATTCCCTAGGCAGGCTGTCTTTCCTAGCTTAGGTATGAGTAGAACTCTACAGAATGCCAATAATACCATGACCTCCCCCTTTCCCCCTTCCACCTCCAACCCTGGCTCTGGGCACCTCACCACCGTCCTCCTCCCGAACGGCCACTCGCACCTCTCCACCATAACCTACCAGTATCCCCTGAAACTGATCTCGCCCCCACGCAACGCCCAACAGCATCTCTCCGCCCTCGTTTTTCTTCTCTCCTATGGTGGGGGCTTGGTGAGCGGGGACACCGTCACCCTCAGAATCAATGTGGGCCAGAACTCCAAGCTGTCTGTCGTCACCCAGGGCCACACCAAGATCTTCAAGTCCGCCTCTCCGCACATCATCACTCGGCAGAACCTAGACGTTGTGATCGAGGATGGCGCCGCACTATGTCTCCTCCCGGACCCCTGTCAGCCCTTCGCGGAGAGCGTCTATGAACAAACACAGATCTTCCGTCTACAGGGCGAGGGCGCCTCCCTCTGTCTGCTCGACTGGGTCACCCAGGGACGGAGCGCCAGGGGTGAGAACTGGGACTTGGTCAGGTGGTTTGGCCGGAACGAGGTGTGGTGGTCCACCTCTGCTTCCGATACAGACAGGGGGAGACTTCTGGTCCGTGACGCCGTCAAGCTTGATAGCAGCGCTTCGCTGTCGGACGTTGTGCGAGAGCTGAAGGAAGCCATGCACAGGAATGGGATATTTGGAACCCTCATCCTGCGGGGGCCGTTGGTAAAGGCCCTGGGTGCGTTCTTCTTGGCTGAGTTTGCCGCGTTGCCGCGCATTGGAGCAAGAGATTGGCGGAGCGAGGAGGCCAAGAAGAACGAGGATAGCCGCGGTCAGGAGCCGCATGAGGTTTGGCGGTCCGGGAGACTGAAGTTGGAGCGGGAAGAGAAGATCCTCTGGTCGGCAGCCAACGTCAGGGGCTGCGTGGTGGTCAAATTCGGCGCGGCTACTGTCGAGGGCGGGCGCATGTGGATTAGCTCCATACTCATGAAAGAGGGCAGTGTCGCACACAGCTTTGGCGATCAAGCGCTCATGTGTGTGCGCTGAGATTTACTGCAACGTTCCACACGATTCTATGGATTCCCTCACCCAACGGGGCTACGTGGCATGAGACACCAGATCGGTTCATCGATGAGTTCATCGTACTAGTTGAGGGTAGAATATCCGAGTTTATACGAGAGCGTTCACAATAGGTAGAAACATTACTTGTTTCCCGTTCTGGAAGAGTGGATAGAGCTACTAGATGGCCTATGGGTTGGCCCGAAAGCTGGCAGACGGAATGGAGGAATTGAAATCATGCATTCAGAAATATCCTGCTGTCGATCTTTGTGCACTGGGATGGGATGTCATATGGGAGCACTTGAAGTCAATTTCACATTCGGAATCCAAAAGAGCTTTCCGTATATGTCAGTTAGGAGCCCCTAGATGGTGCGTCCCGTGGGAAAACCTCCTAATGAATAGCCACGGTCAGGTCATAGGTGCTCGAGTCCCGTTTGATGCTGTTGCAACCTTGGTCTTACTGGTTCCAGGCATCTCGGCGCTGAAGGCCCATGCGAGTGACGGAATGGGATGACACGCAGCAGGTCAAGGAGTATATCGCCTGCGGGCGTTTTGTCCTGAATCCTCTGCGTACGATTGGCGAGAGACATACGGCTCATGCCTATTCAGAATCTTCCTCCGGGGTGAGATCTGAAGTTGGAGGCTTCCATCACAACCTCCGATGGCATAGAGACGGGGGAAAAGTCTATATACTTACGACGGATGTACTCGGCGGGCCCCATTTACGAGACTTGTACCATCCCAACGGCAGGATGATTGCAACAATAAGAAGGCAAGTCACAGCCAAGGCAACCCGCTGAAGAGGGCAGACGTTGATCCACCATCGATGCGTCTACCGACCCTCAAGTTGGCATGCCCATAGCTGAATCAATAGGTACCCAAAAGAAGCCACTAGGACTCTGGCCTGTGTGTTCGAAGAGGTAACACACTGTTTACATGACTGGTACGACCGCGGAAAACTCACTTCGCGAGGTCACATTCAGCACTAGCCAACAGCGAGCTGGCAATAAGGATCTAAGCAACATACCGCTCGAAGGTCCACCGTATCATTTTGCACGGCAACACTGCCCCCAGACCCCAGCCGTCGCTTCTGTTGTGACTTCTCGATAACTACAATTACGGCCTCTCGGCTATCCGAGCAAGCTGGCAAAGATTTGTGTTTCAGGAGGAACTCCACACCTTGCTGTATATATGATATCCCATGGAGAAGTATGAGGGCAACGTCTATGCTGGGAGATGACCTAAAGAGATTTGGCGATGCATTTCACGAATGGGAGAGAGGCTGGAGGCTGAGGCTGGAGGCGGAATAGCATCCGAAGACGGGCAAGTATGGAAAGAGATTGCAAAGATGGGAGAAGCACAATTTTCTAGCGTGTTCACGCTCCATTACAATTCACTCGCACGGAATTAGTGAGTGTAAATAAATGAAAGAAACGCAGGGAACCAAACTCCTGAGTGTCTTGGTGCCAAATAAGCCACAAGATCCACGTAGTCTACTTACCTAGTTGTCTGGGATCTTGTACCCGCCTGGAAACAAATGGGTGAAAATGCCCCTGGGATCAACTTCCTGCCTGACCTGCTTAAGTTTGCTAACATTCGCGGCACCGTAGCGATCAATAACTTCCTGATCCTTATCCGCATAGTTCGCAAAGATGTGAGGGTCGAGACCCCCAAGCTCTCTCGCCTATCTACGTTTCCATGCATGCCACTTGCACGATTCTGGCATCCCCAGTTGCAAGCAAGTGAACGGCTCCACAACTGTTACATCATTTCGCTTGGCTGGTGTACGTCTTTCTCTCTCCTCGGATGGTGCAGTGAGTACCACCCTCAATCGTAATGATCTAATCGATCCTTGCCATGCTGATGCCGAATGGTCCGGTTCGGACCGCCAAAAAGTCGGCTTCACACGTATTGCAAGCCGCACTGGACTCGGATCCTGTGCTTGGACAGTTCCCCAAGGATCTGTACCTTGATGGCACGGAGCCGCGGGAGACGAGCACCGAATTGAGAGACGTACAGAAGCGAGACTTGGTGTGGAAGGAAGGCGAGACGATTCTTGTTAGTTGGCAGTGATTTCTGATGACCCCAGGAAATGAGCACATGTCGGGGGAATGAGGAGATCAAAAAGATGAAGAGAGGAAGCTGAGTACTGGTAATTCTCAAAAGCTGGGAGTTTTGAGCTGTCGATGGACCAAGTTCGAAAGTCCAAGTGAGGATGAAGTTGTCTCTGTGCCTGTAACGGGAAAGAATTGTATCAAATTGCTTCTGGCCCATCCCAAACATCGTGACTCGAAGTACGGGAAGAAAGAGGCTATAAATCAACAAACGCGCCTTTCTTTCTTCTAGGGCTAGCACCTGACGGCCGTTAGGCTCCCATTTTTCCTAGGACTGCGTCACAACATCTTCAATAAGCTCCTCATCATTTTGTTGTGATTGTTCCTAATCTTGCGGGATCAGAGTTAGCGTTCCGGAAGCTAATGTCTAGTTCTAGGTAGTATGGCGGGAGCATTAGCTTTTCATAACACCCAGGTTCTCGTAAGGCGAGATGTTAGCATCATTATTCTCGTGGGTTCATCTCGGTCGAGACGATGTTGAAGTCGTTGACAATGGATGAGAAGCACCATTGTTATGTGGGGGGGGGGGGGCTATTTATTATTAGCGAGAGACCCTTGGCGGCCGACGACACGGACTTGTCTCGGCCGATCCCGAGGCGCCGAAGCGAAATGACGCGATCGCAGTGAGACTTATTTATCAAACTCGGAAGCCACTCGGAAGCCAATTTTATCACAGCCTCAAATCCACCATCTTCACCTCGCACGCGAATGGCTGGCAGGATATATCAACTATGGTCTTCGGGTTCCTCAACTTCCTCTCCGGCCTCTTCGGCTGGGTCTATACGATATGCTGGTCCGCATCCTTTTACGCACAGCCGATCCTCAACGCCAGGCGCAAGTCGACCTCCGGAACGACAGTTGACTTCCCGATGATCAACTGCTTGGGCTTTCTCGCGTACCTCGTCTCCAACCTCGCCTTCTACTACAGTCCCGTGGTCCGCTCACAGTACGCCGCGCGTAACGGCGGCCATGCGCCGGCAGTGGCGTTCAACGACATCGTCTTCGCCTTGCACGCCCTGCTGCTGTCTCTCATCACCACATCTCAGTACCTCCTCCCGTCGCTCTGGCGCTTCACTCCATCCGCGGGTAATCGCCCCTCGCGCTTTATCCTGGGGACGGCGTTCGGCTGCATCACCGGGGTGATCATCGTCATCGTGCTCATCGCCGCCGTGCCAGACGGCCCGGTCGAACCCCGGGAGGACTGGTGCTGGCTGGACGCCGTGTACGCGGTCGGCTACGTGAAGCTGTGGATCACTCTTATCAAGTACACACCGCAGGTGGTGGCGAACTACCGGAACAAGAGCACCGTGGGCTGGAGCATCTGGCAGATTTTGTTGGACTTTGCTGGTGGCGTGTTGAGTATCGGCCAGCTCATCATCGACAGCTCGATGCAAGGGGACTGGAGTGGTATTACTGGAAATCCGGTCAAGTTTGCGCTGGGCCAGGTGTCAATGATTTATGACCTGATCTTCTTTACGCAACATTATGTGCTGTACAGAGGCTCCGACGACAAGAGGGGTGAGAGGGAGGCGTTACTAGAGAATGGGGAGGCGCATGGGCGGATAGACTGAGGGACTGTCCTCAAGCGGCTGGATAGTACTTGATATCTTGCATTTCCTCAATAGCTCATGCTCATTATTTAGCCACAACATATTGCGACCATGAAGATTGATCATCCTCCCAGACCCGAACTCCTGCATTCCGAGCACATACACGCCTGCTTTACTGAGTCACAGCACGCTCTTTTCAGCATATCGCACCATCCGCACGTACTCAACCGGCCCCCTCGAGCGACCTCCTCCCTGTAACAGCCCTTTGTCACCATGCTGTTGTTCAGCCAGTCTTCGTCTTCGACCTCGTCTGCCTTCCCGGCTTCACCGTCTGTGACTTCACCTTCTTCCCATCGCTCACCCCTACGCCCGCCAAAAATGCAATTCGAATGGCCGCCGCTCCATACAACATGATGATATTCACCCTGGTAAGTGTTAGAAGCCTGCTGCGGAGCCTGAAGTGATAGATTCTGGATGGAAAGCCTCAAAGGGGCGAGCTAGGGCTCCATTGTCAGGAGGAAGGGCTACTTACCAATCATACAGCCTCCACCGCGCCGGGTTGAATTGTGCATCCCAGCCCAGTGCCTTCCCAGTTCCGTACATGTGAATCAGGTCGCAAATCAACATTCCGGCGATCATAGCGCGCCACACTCGCAGGTTTCCTTCCGACATGCGCAGCACCACGGCCTGGTTGAAGGCAAAGAGGAAGTAGGTCGCGGCCAGCTGGTCGAAGATGACCTGGAGCTCCGGGTGGTAGTGCGAGAGGTTGGCGCCGGGTGACATTACCGAGAGGTAGAGCAGCGGCGAGCGCGCGGCGAGTACGGCGCCATAGAAGGCAGAGAAGGGCTCTATGTAGAGGTGCCAGACGCGGTAAATGGCGGGGATCTGGACTTGCGACGCCATCTTGGTTGCTGGGGACGAGGGCTCTCGATGACAGCGTGGTTTCTCTGGTTTCTCTGGTGCTTCGGTGAGCTGCGTCGTTGACGTTTCGCGAGTCTTGACGCGAGTAAGGTTGCTCTGGAGTAGTAGACTCCTCATCTTCTCCAACGGCCCGGATCCGTCGCGCGTCTATTAAGTCCAACGACCCAATATCTCCTCGTTAGGGTACCCTCCTATCGTCCGCCAACACTACATGTCATGCATATGAAAACCATGCAGACTTTTCTCGGGTTGCATATCAGAAAAAACAACAGGCGCACGCGAGCCGAAGATATCCAGAATTTGAGATTCATCGGCCGAGATAGAGGTCGGCCGCGCAGACCGGAGCCGAGCTCGCGTGAGTCTGGACCGGAGCGGGACCAAGATGGAGTCCGGCTAGCTCGCTTCCCTCCCATCGGAACCTTCTCAAGATTGCAAGGCCCGTTGTTCCCGATGTTGTTCTCCACTACTAATCAAACCTCACGTGACCAGCATGCTTTTGAATCACCAACGTGTGCGAAGCGAGAAGCAGCCCAGCAGCCCAGCAGCATCTGGCTTTTGCATCGATCGGTTCTTCCGACACGGCACCAACAGCCTCATGCCCAAGCTGATGATGAGCTCCAAGTCTGTCCATTCGTCATCTCGTTGATCGAGCTTCTACGCTTCTACGACGCATCCAGGAGTCTCGCCATCAAGTGGCACCAAGCATCCGAAGCCCCTGGACGAGCGTCATCCCGTGCAGTGCTTCCATTGGCTCGTTTGTTCCAGACCAATCCGTCGAATTGGCCGAGATTCTAGACGGTATCTGCAGCATCTCGGCCAGTTGGAGGCTCACCGACGACTTAAAACAGCGAATCGGCCATCAACCAACTGCATAAACCCGCGGCCTCGTCTCGAATTCGGCAGTGGACCCGATATCTTCTCCAGCCCACTGGTCGTTTACCCATGCCAACGTTGTTGCATATGGAACATTCTCTGGACCCTTCCCTGGGCAAGCTCTGGCAACTTCGTCCGAGCCCTCGAGCTCTGCCGTCTCGCTCGAGTATGGTGCCGGTTTGTCCAGCTGGGTACTGTGTACATTGACCGCGGGCGGCGCAGGAGATGAGTTCCAGCGTTCATACCAAGTCGCAGCCTCTATGCCGTCCGGCACCCATTTCGACTTTCTCACAAGCTAAGTGCGTCGTAAGCCTGCCTCATGCAGGAACGGCTTCCCCTGCACCGGAGCATCCCTGGCGACCCACTGGGAGGCACGGGTTGTGCTGACGGACTACGCTAGGGGCGGAAACACGAGCCGATCGAGAGAGACCCTGGAAGGTTACTTCGTCTCTAAGGCTGTCGAACCACCTTCATCAATCAGCCTTCAGCCTGTCAGCATCGCATCTTCAGGGGTAGCTGTACCCCCACTTTCCCTTCATGCCCCTTCAAGCATGTGTGTACATGTTGGCCCGCGGTACGATGGCGAGATTTTCCCAATCATTCCGCTATTGCACACGTTGCATTCTCTGCCCGCCATAAAAGCCCAGAGAGGCAGGTTGCTCTCTAAAGTTAGGTGACCTTGAACAGCGCGGCAAGTGCCGTATAAGTCGATGATTTATCTCTTGGTGGGACCTTCTTCTTTTCCAGAAGGGGGGGGGGGGGCTCATATCTTATGTGCCGGGCCAGTGGCTGCGCCGAACCTTGCGGATGCTACATCGCAGGTTTTGCAGATGAATTGAATATGAAGGATGGAGGGAAATGCAACTGTCAGGGACAGCAGCTTTCATCAGATTTGATTCTTCGTCGGGCCGTTGTGGTATTTCAGTCGAGTCGCCCGGGAGGATCGACATCCAGGTGCATAGGTAGTCATCCATAGGTAGTCATCCATCTCAAATCCATGCCCGAGAACCCACCTATCCAGCAGCCCATTCCCATCTTGTTCTGCACACCTGCCGTTTCCTTCACCCATCTGGCTCGATAGGGAAAGGCCAGCGTGAAACATGGTCCCGCACCAATTTGCAACCAACAACCTCTTCACTTCATCGTGTCGTTTCCAACCCTGGTCCTACCCAGAGCTCTAACCTCGCACAAAGGGGGATTGTCTCCTGCGTCCAAGAATCCTGTGGCAGGACGGACGGCTGTTGCTTTTTGTGTATTGACTTGCACATCTCTGTCACTGTGGCGTCCACGGGCTGGATGGACCATGGAAATTTGTAAGAGAGAACTCGGGTGTTGACCCGCAAGTCCATGCAAGTCACCATCCTCATCTCCATTTACCCATCCTCCGGCATCCGGCCGTAGCTATTTGATCTGGACTCCCCCATACAATGTCACATTCAACGGCGTCCCTCTGGTTCTCTTCCTGCTTGTTTCGGACCGTCTTGCTTACTCTTGTACCATGGCATCTGTATCTACTTGACAAGCCCGATCAACCTCATTCATCTACCTACATGCACAGCTCAACACGTGCCATCATCACAGTTTCTTGACGAAACCTTTGACGGCTTTTGTCTAGGTTTCTATACTGATACTTGAAGCAGGCCCCGATGGCCGATGACACTGTTTATGTCGACCAGTATAATGGCGGCCCCCTGCTTGTCACCGTGGCTGTTTTCCAGGTTCTCACGTGGGTGTCTGTCGGTCTTCGCACATACGTCAGGGCTTTTATGACCAAGTGCTTCCAACTCGACGACTGGTTGATGTTGGTAGCGCAGGTATGATCTAGCCCAGAGGGAATAGCATTTGGGAGGAAGTAATCGATATTGACTTGCCTCAGGCGAACTTCACCGTCTCTTGTGTCTTCATATTAATCGGACTCACGACCGGTCTTGGTCATCACAACACGACCTTGCCTCAGTGGGAGGAGATATTGGCACTGAAAGTATGTTCACATGGTGTTACTCACTTCCATCTCAGCATTGACACCGTGCCCACCAGTGGCAAGCCCTGGCGACCGCGACCTACATCTCCGATATGATGTTCATCAAACTCAGCATCGGCATGTTCCTGCTCCGCCTGGCTGTTCAGCGGCGCTACAAGTGGACTATCTGGGTCAGCATGGGAATCGTCGCCACCATGTCCTCCGCTTTGTTCCTCTGGGACATTTTCCAGTGCAAACCGGTTGCAGCTCAGTGGGACTATACCATCCCGAACTACAAGTGCGTCTCAGCGCAGCAGGTCGTCCAGGCCGCGTATGCTCTTTCCGTATTGAGTATTGTGAGCGACTGGCTCTATGCGCTGCTTCCTATCCCAATGCTGTGGAAGGCAAAAATGACCCCACAGGCGAAGGCGACTGTCTCTGTGGTCTTGGGCTTGGGGATCTTGTGAGTTATCTGCTCTGGTGCTGTGGTTATTCCCAACCGGGGAGAGGGGAGGGTTCCTGAAATCGCATATCAATGCCACTATGACCCTACTAACGTGTGAGTTGTCAAGTGCATCGATCGCCACACTCATCAGAGTAAAGTTCCTGGTCGACCTGACGGAAACGGTCGACATTCTCTGTAAGAAGCCACCAACGCCCCCTGCCCGTCCCAGTTTCTCACTCTTGTGTTACTCGGTTCACTCTCGCCTCCCCATTTGCTTGCCCATTCGCCTGCTGACACAACACCTGCACAGATGCCGGAACAGACCCCATGGTGTGGACACTCGTCGAGCCAGGCGTCGCCATCGTCGCGTCCTCGCTGGTCACCATTAGACCCCTTCTGCGCCAGATGCGCCTCAGGGGGTTTGAGTCATCCGATCACAGTCGCGGCAGGGGCTTCTGGGGTCGATACGGCCGCAGCGCCGGGGCCAGCGAGCTCAGTGGGAAGAACCACAACTCGAAGAGGAGTCGGTCAGCCAGTGGGATGGATGCGTTTGAACCGGAAAATATCAAACTCAAGGACTTGGAGGCCGGGCACGGAAGCTCGGGCGACAGAGCCACCACGGGCAAGGGCTTCTCGAGCCGAGAGGCGATATTGACATCGCGAACCTCAACGCACGACAGAGACCTAGGCAAATCGCCTGTGCGGAATTTCGGCGGTGGATTGGCAGTTACCGCGAGAGAGGATAAGGAAACCGACGACGATGATATCTCACCCGTCTCGCCGTGGCCACGCGTGGGTGCCCCAGCGAATAGCAGTGAGAGCGTATTCGTGATCGAGGGACCATCTAGGACCTTGCGCGGATATTTACAGAATGGCAAGCCGACGTGGAGGAGCGAGACGCCAAATAGTCCAGAGGAGGCGGAGGCCATACAGGGGCTTAGGGCCCTGTCTTCACGGACGGGGAATGGGCGGTCGCCGTATTCATGAGGATTGGAATTGCACTTGTTGCTCCGATCTGTCAGCATGGATGAAGTGTACCGATTGAATGTAATAGTTGAAAGGGACATCTGGAAGAACAGGGAGATTGTCGTCTTTGGGGTCTTCGAGGCCGCTGGGTCTTGCACAGCCAACTCGTGTAAAGCATTTATAGACGTGGACTAATCTTGGTCCGTGGAGTTGGGAGTCCAAAAAGATGTGGCAAACCGGCGCATGGATTTGCATGGGACTCGTTAGAAAGGTCGCCAGATATACCAAATCAATTCCTGCATTTGCTTCTGTTCTGTCGTTCCGTAGTCTTTCTCGTGGCAAGTTAGAGCTTCGAGGTCACAGCGTCAAGGTCAAAACGCTGTCTCGAACACTGTGCGCCTTCAGCATACTCAATCATGCACAGATTACGTTCTCAAGGTTCAAGTTGCAGGTAAATATGGTAAAGAGTGTATTTATTCCGGCCGTAAAGCGTATGTAACTATGGTGACTAGCGCACTTAGGTCGGGAACGAGCAACAGGTATCGTCCACTACATCTTGACATCTACCAGAACCTCACTGCCTCAACTCCATCCACGCCCCTTGAAGGACTGAGCACCTGCAGAGGCTTTTGATGCACTCATCGCAGACGGATAGTCTCTCCAACCCCAGACCCCAGGCCGAGCTGCATACCCTTCAGACGCACTCACAAGGTTCGGACGCCTCGCCCGAGGCATGGTTGTTCCTCACCGAGGACTTGGGACGCCCAGCTCGGGAACGAGCGCCCCGTTCGCGACGAAGGGGACCAGCCCCGCTCCTTCTCCCGGAGAGTAGATTCGACCAGGGAGAGCAGACGTTCGGGCCTACGGGCTTCGAGGAGTGGAAGTCTGACAGTGGGCAGACGCGATACCTGTAGCTAGCCCGGATCGACAGCCCACGGTTGCCGGTTTAGCCATGCCGTTAGTGTAAGTCAATCCCCCCAATCACAATGACCGTAACCTTCAAATAGAAAATCGTCTGACGGGGTCTTTCGGTGCGAGCTGGGCTTGAAATCCATAATCTTAAAGCATGGAGTCTGCGCGTGGAAAATGTTTAGGGGACTTAGCCTCACTTGGCCTTTTCAGGTCCACGGAGGATGGATGATACGGTCCCACTTTTGATGTCCCACTGGTGGAGAGCACACCAGTCTGACGGAAACCACACAGATATCGCAATCTAGAAGGTCCATGACTTAGGGGGAGGGAGCCTTCTTCTCATTGGAACTGATCGCCAGGCTGTAAATGTGTTTACGCGCAGGAATCTTCAAGCCAAGGAGATGGGGACGGCAGCAAACAAGAAGAGGAGAACGAAGAGTGCGCAGGCATTGAGGTTAGAGTCACAGGAGGACGAAGTGCCAACAGAGGGCTTAGGATGGAGGTTCAGCGATCGCAAGTTTGGGAGCCCACTGTGGGACGGACATATGATTTATTGGAAAGTTCACCATTCCACTGGAGCACCAAGCAATGTCAGACGCTGTGAAAATGAGTGGCGTGTCACACCTCTTCTGTGTCCCTACCACCAACCGGAACGCCTGGCTTTCTAAGAAAAAACAACGACTGGGAATCGCCCAGCAGATCTGGCCAGTCTATGGTCCCCCAAAACGTACCTGAGAGTCTTGTAACTGTTCTACTATCGACCTAAAGCCCCAGTGACCGTCTAACATTCTCCTGGACCTTCTTATCGTACTCTTCCCTACGGTCGCGCCACTGCTTGGCGGCGTCGACGTTCGCGGGACTCTCGTCGTTGGGCTCGGCGAGTAGATTCATGACAGACAGCAGAATCTTCTCGACGGACTGGATGGGCGACCACCGCTCGGAGGCGTGCTCGTAGTGGTTTGGGTCGTCGCCCGCAGGGTGGAGGATGGAGATGCAGACAAGGCCGCTTGGGTAGACTGTGTACAACCACATGTCAGAGTTGATCCTCCAAAAATGCCTACAGAGTGTTCTGACATACCATTCGGGTGCCACATCTCGCCAAGAAACTTCATGGTCGGCGGTGACAGCGGGTAGTCGCTGGGGAATTTCAGCTCGGCGGGGAACACGCCGCCCTCAAACGGCGTGCCCTCTGGTCCTTGGATCAGGGCTTGCCAGTTTAACAGGTCATCCTCGGAGACAGGGCCAGCGGTGATGCCATCGGGTGGATTGTTAGTGAGCATCCGATATTCCTGGAGGAGCCGGCGGTGCGCGGTTGATGTCATTGTGGTTGCGACGGGAGAGGAAGTATGCGGCAGTGGAGGGTGGGAGGGTGGACCGTGGAAGCGAATGCAGCTTGACGTGAGTCCTAGAGCGGAGAAGAGCTACTTCCGTCGTCGTTGGTGAGCGGACTTAGGAGGGCGAGGTGTGAGAGCTGCAGGTGGTTAATAGTGAGGTTGTAGGTTGCGTTGTCACTTCGGTCGGTCAAATTGTCCGCAGCGTCAGAGGGGCGCGCTCGGCATGGGCCGGTAAGTGGCAGGGGTGCGACCCAGAACGCTTTGGATCGGCGGCTGACGCCAAAAAGTCCGGGGCCGGCAATGCGAATTGGTTGTCAAAGCTTCCAGAAGCTCTCCAAGCACTCTCCCTGATCTCACCGTCAAACACACCTCCCACGGCAAACAATGCCACCACAACTGAGTCTGCGATCCTTCACTGGTCGCAGTAGCTCGCTGCGAAGAGTCACCGCGGCTCCGGCGCCGAGCGTGTGTCTCTTCTGCTCTCTCTCGGCGCGCAGCATCCCGCGACGCGCGAGGCGCAAATCCCTCTCGACGCGACGGAGCCAGTCCACTGCGACGTCCACCGCAACACGAATCTCGGATGCCCGGGAGGAGCTGCAGGAGGCGCTCCAGGAGTTGCAGAAATATGCTGCCAACTATGTGAACCTGTCACGGGTGCAATTGGCCCTCAACTCCCTGCGACAAGAGGCAGGTGACGAGACCGTGCGGGTGGCCATCTTAGGACTGGCCAATGCCTCGGAATCCGGGCGCACCGCGAAGGAGGTACTACGATTGCTACTCGCAGATCCATTGTCACCGGAGCAAGAGTGGGAGAAAGAATTGCTCGGACACGACGCAAGCTCGCCCTTGGTCGTACGGGTTGGGACGAATGCACATGGCGAAGGAACCACTGTCGAAGAGAGCAACCTGACCTACGCGAAAGGCGGTCTATTGAAGGAGATGAACGTGTCCTCGCCAGGATTCAACGGCCACAGGATCGAGATACTTCTCATGGAGAGCAATCCGCTTGCCGACTCGTCAGATGGAGCCTTTCAGGGATTCGAGGAGGCCGCGCTAGTGCCGACGGTGGAAATACCCATGTCAAGCACGGGACGATATACGCCTATCACGACACCAGTTCACAAGGCGCTACTGGTTACAAATGGACTCACAGGGAGCGCGTCTCTTGTAAATCTGCCCCTGTTGGTTCACGACAAGACGATAGCAGCTGCCGCGGACCTTCACGGATACGAACCAGAGGATGGTGCCGCTTTGCCGTTCGCTACGATCGACGTGCATACGGGTCGTCAGGGCTTGGATGCTTTGCGTCAGAGCTTGGATAGGGCTTTCGAGTACAGGAAGATGTGGTACAAGAGCAACATGCCCTCCATTATGAACTGGCTCAAGGCTGGTGCTACGTCGACGGACAACGGCGCGACCAAGGATGCTGTCCGGGGCCTGGTCGCCTCTATTCTGCGGAACACACTCGCCGCCATACAAGAAGAGGAATCTCGCAGGTTGTCCTCTGCCCTCTCCGCTCAAATGTCTCCCACGGCGGTTGCATCTCTGAACAAATCTCTGACAGAATGGTCTGAGAAGGCACATGCAGAGTTGCAAGGAGAGTTGGACAGGGCTTTTGACGGTCGACGGTGGAGCAAGCTGAATTGGTGGAAGCTCTTCTGGCGCGTCGATGACGTCGGCGTGTTGTCTTCCGAGATGCTCTCACAGCGTTTCCTCCCCAGAGCTGAGCGGAACGTCATCTATCTGGCAGGCCAAATCGAGGGGTCAGGCGTGTTTGGTCCAGAGAACGGCAAGACTGCATACTCCATGCCGGCATTATTGTCAGTCCCAGGGCCTAAGTCGCAACCCGAGGAGACCACAGCAGCACAACCACTTCCAACGAAACCCGCGCTAGGCACCAAGTGGCCTACCCATATCACATTCACGCGCAACTACCTGCAATCTGAAACCATCCCCGCCTTGCAAGCTCTCTCGCAGAAGCTCGTCGTACAGTCTGCCAGTTTCTCTACACTCACCAGCGCCCTTGGTGCGCTGATGTACCTCTCCTCCTTTGGCATCTCCGAGTCCGGGGCCGTCGCACTGTTCGGCATCGTGTGGAGTCTTCGACGTCTGCAGAAGAAATGGGAGAGCGCCCGAGAATATTGGCAGAGCGAGGTCAGAGAGGAAGGACGCAAGGCTGTTAGGGCTGTAGAGATAAGCGTCGCCGGTGCACTGGACAAGGCCGTGAGCAAGGGCAACAAGAGTGGTGATGCAGCACTGCTGAGTGAGCTGAAGACGGCTCGAGAGCTCGTTCAGAAAGCCGAGGAGGCGCTGAAGAGAATGAAGTAAGACCCTGGATTTGGGTCTCATCATAGATGTGTACATCATGTAAAACAAAGCGATCTGTAAATACCACGAGTATCCGAGGTATCCTCGATACGATGCTCAACTTTCGAAAGTCGTGTCAGCCCTGGCTGTGATTGTGGATTTGGCTATACGTACGAACGCATTCGTTTTGCTGCCTTGAGTCCCCATTCTTTCGTAGTGGAAGAGCCAATAGCCATGTCCTTCATATTTTGAACCCCCTCAACGCCATGCAAATGCCCTTGATCTGGTGGACAAAGCTTTCTCCCAGCAAACCTGGCATGGGTGACCAATGTGCACTCCCTGCAGGTTCTGATAATCGCGATCGGCGTGCGCCACCTTCTTCTCACGTATACGGCACATCTCAAAGGGCCTCTCGATCAATGCTTCGTCGTTCCTTCCCAATCTCAAACCGTTCAGCCGCCAGGTGCAAGTTCAAGCGGAATCAGCGGGAATTTCCTATCTGCCGCCCCCGCGTCCGCCCGCCCTAGCCCTGCTGACCGTCGCGCGACCTCTTGCCAGACCGACACCGCGTCCGCGGACGTTTCGAGACTTAAACATGGGTGCGTTCCTGTGTTGCGTCATACCCTCGTTAGGCTCTGTTGTGTATTTGTGTTTTCGGAGGTGGGATATGTCAGTAGGTTTGCATACCTCAACATGTCAGGAACAATAAAGAACCGCACGTGGCTGCCTCGGATGTAAACCTGCTCCAGATGGCTGACGCGCCCGTCGCGCGCGGTGACGGTGATGTCTTTGAGCTGGACATTCATGTTGTCCTCGGCTGGAGAAAGCCACCCCAAGTTAGCAAGCTGTTGCGCGACGCAAGCAAACGGGCAGAGAAGGGCTGGCAGAGGACAAGGAGGCTTCGCACCTTCGATCAGCTTTCCACGGTACGTTGTGCCGCTGTCGATCTCTAGGGTCACAATGTGGCCCTGGGCCTCGTTGAGGAGCTTGATGGGGATGCCGATCGTCGAGGTCATGGTTGCGGTCGTCGGGAGGAAGCGATCGTGGAGGATTGGTGTTGGGAGGATGGGCAGAGCTTCACTTGTCGTTGTCGCGACGCAGAAGCTTGGGCGAGCGCGACTTGATTGATGCTGACTAAGACGACCGGGGTGCTAGATTTTCCGTGCCGACGGCAATGTCGTTTGACCTCACCTCAACTTCCAATCCTCTCTGCCGCTCTACAACTTGCGTGTTTGAGGATCTGCTCCTTATGTTTCTTTTGAGTATTTTTATTTTAAGCTGAGCAATGGCGCTTGATGCAAAAACGTTCTGGGACTTACAATCATGGCAGCATTGGCATGTAACACTACCAGCATTAACGTCTCGTTGAACACTGAGCGGACGGCCCTCATCTCCCAGATCATATTCTGCTCATATTCCTGTCTCTTATTCCCGCTTTTCGTTCTTTCGTCCTTTCCTTCTTTCTTCAATTTTATTTCCTCCGGGGAAATGGAATAGTGAACAAGGTTGCCGCAAAGTCTGGCCAGAAGCACATTACTTTCATACAAGCAGGCGCCGGCAACAAGAATGCGGAGACTAGACGAAGGACTCAACCAGAGCATCCTATGGGCGAGTATCCTACAGGCGAATATTCTATAAGTGGTTATCCTATGGGTGAGTACCCATGGGTGTTGGGTTAGGTAAAGGAAGTGGCGTCGAATATTACATTATCTGGTATCTGCATTCCTGTTGATGCAGCTTGACTTAGAACCTGGCAAGCAAAGAGAACATGGATCCGAGCGCTTATCGGAAGAATCCTTTCCACCAGGCTGCCATCAAAAGTACACCAAACCTTTTTCAAATGCCACCCTCCACCATCCGTCGGCCTATAAACTCCTCCGATGATCTTAGCTTGTTCACTAGAAGCATTACAGCGACGGTTGATTGTGACTACTCTCGATGGCCTGGTAAGCTGAAGGTTTGTCGAGGGTGTCGTAGCAGTATAAGGTGTCGGCCGTTTTCCTGACGACTTGATGTGAAGTGATTCTCGTTAGCCTGCTTCCTCAGAGAGCCCTACACCGTTGTTCATGTTGACTCCCTGCTGGGCAGCAAGGCTCGTCTGGAAGGAGCGCAGAGCAGGGACTGGCGGCACCAAATAGAAAAGACTTACTGGTTTGTCGAACTCTTCGTCAAGAGACCGACTGCTGTTCTATAGCATGTACAGCCGACCATGGACATGGAGCCTGCAAACGTCGGGCCACCATCATTGCCACTTGCTCAAGGGTTGGTCCCTCTCGTAGCGAAGTTTACGATAATAATAATGACTCAATAGCTGCCCTTTCCCAGCTCATCATATCGTTCAAATTGTATATATGTGTTCTGTCTTTGTTAGACGATCTCTCCTCTGCAGGAGATATTGGGGGGGGGGGGCGGAGGAAGTATGATTCGTAGAGATTATGGGGCAGCGAGGCAGCATGACATCCCTTACTTCTCCTTGCCGTTGAAATCACCGGTAGTCGGTTTCATGCCCAGTTATGCTTCAAGGTCGAGGGTAGAGTTTTTGTTATCGCCGCTCAGTTGACAGATAGCCATGAGGACTATCAAGCTACCGCTGCAGCTCTGTTGCCATTTAATGCTACTGCAGGTCTACCTAGTCAAGTTATGCTTCCAGGCGTCTGTGACGAGACCGGCGAGAAGGTTGCCGACGGGGGCGAAGGCGAGGAAGGTCGCGTTCATGATAGCTGCTTGCGATGGAAGATGGGGTTCGGGTGGATGTTCGTCTTGGAAAGAAGTCGACTCTAGAAGGATTGAATCGAGAACGTGAAAAGATTCAGCTATCTGGTAGCTAAAGACGGCCGTGGTCCTACGGGCACTCTAGCAACGTTCATCCCCGTTGCTTCCAGTCGAGAGATATCGAGTGGAGTCCTACCTAGGTAGCCGAATTCTACAACGTCGAAGTACCAGTGAAGTGAAATGCATATATAAGTGAGTTAAAGTGATTTTTCGTGCGATACCTATAATATACGCTACATTTTTTTCTAATGTCTTGTAAGTCTGGTAGTCTGGTATGTCTGGGAAGATATGTTCTCCTCCGGTCCGTCTGCACCTTGGCGCCTGCGGTACATGGCTTGATTGATCCTGGGGAGGAAGACTGGAGCATCGGCTACGAATAATATCATGGATATGTGCTCCGAAGAGTCTGCCTTTGCTGATCTTAACCTTGAATCATGGAACGAAGAAATCAGATACGTTCTTTGTACACTATGATACTTGCGTCCAGAGCTGTTAACTGGAACTTTGGCGTCTACACCAGTGGGTACCGCAGCATGAATTTTGATTGTCACTTGCTTTCCCTGATCCCATAAATGACAATCCAGAGCGGATTGCACTAAACCTAGAGGATACCTCGAGGGAAGTATTAGGATCTAGGCTACCCAGAACTCTTTATTTGACGTTGACTGCGAAGCCAAACACCATTTCCAGCCCCGGAGTAATTCCTTTTCTTTCATGAAGGGGTGACCGACCGCCCCGACGCCGTGCCTCTGCCTCGACAGTCCTGGAAATCGGTTGTAGTTGTTTCAAATGAAACTATGGAATGATGCGCTCAGAATGTCAGATCTAATAGTGTCAGTCAGGACTGGAGGTACCTAGCAGTCGCATGTCGCCTCATTAAAGTGGTCGGTCACTATGCGCCAACCCACACCAATATCTGGCAGCAAAGTGGGCCATGTTCCGGTCGGCCAAGCCAGACCTGTAAGCTTGCTGTGACTGCTGGGCTTGAAAGCCGCATGATAAGTTTTGAGACTATGCTAGCTTATCGAGTTCTTCCAGAGAGCAAATTCTTGGAGATCGCATTTCCATTCACAGTGCACAGCATGCAGCCTGTCAAATCTCCTTCAGCAATCAAAAATTCGATATACAGTTTATTCAAATATGTAGTATGGGTACTATACCTCATACCAAGATCGCTGCCCTATACAACTCCCATCTAATAACCGGACCTACTTGAAATAAGCCTAACTAAGCCTACCGCTACCGCGCTCAGAGACCTATAAGCCTGGGCACAATGTTGGGCACAGATGACTTGTAAGCTTGAACGAATCGGACCGGATAGACTGGGCCATCGACCACACTAAGTGTAAGAGTAGGGATTGTCAGTCAGCACTTCATTAGCGAACTATAAGAAAGGAACGCCTATGCCTGTAGCTTGGAGTCTGAATAGGGATATGAACACCACCCACTATCCATGTCACCTGTTGTTCCTTGCAGTCCCTGAATCACAAAAATAGTTTTCCTGTACTATTATTATATAAACAGTTGTAGGGAAAATATACATACTATATAGGTCTGTAGTTAGTGCACATACTAGCGAATTCGCTTTTGCATATTCTCCTTAACAGTTAGTCGATTATATAGTCGAAGTACTAAACATAGCGTGATATAACCCTGAATATAATATTATAGATATTAATTAAGCCCTGGTTTCATTCCGCAAACCTGTATAAAGCCCAACCTACTAGTACTTCTAATAATAAGAACAGCAAAAAGTAGCCTAGCATACTGCAGCGTATAAGCTATAGTGTGATGGGCTGAGCTGTGCCCTAGCCTGAAGAAGTCTGTCCATATCAGTCTGGCTAGCACAATCCTGGCGTTCAGGATTGTTACGTACCTTTTGTAGTGCAGTGGTTAAGGTAGCTGACTCACGTCAGCTGAAGGCCGCAGACAAGCTAGCCAGTCTGGAGCCCACCGTGTGGGCCAGCCCTTCACATATAGCAGCCTTATAAGAGTATAAATTCCAGTCTAATACTATAGTAGAAGCAAAGCTAAGTTTACTAATTATAGTTAGTATAATATTCGGCTAAAATATTAGACCGTCTGTTATATAGTAGCAGGTAGGTCGCCCGCTATAGCTTATGCACTGCAGTATGCTGAGCTACTCTTCGCTACTGTGTATCTCGCTATAAGAAGTACTAGTGGGTCGTGCTCCACATAGGTGTGCAGGAAGAAGACAGGGTTTACAAAATACCCATGACACCTCGGTAGGTTGCTACGGGATGTGGGCGGTGCCCCGCCGGGAGAAGAGCATTTCGACGGCAGGGCCATTCTGCGTAATGCCTCGACTGGCTGCTCTTACGAAACGTACTACTACGTGTGTACGTACGCAGCAGATAATTTTATCAAGAAGCCTCTTATCCTCGGCACCCGTTCGGCTCTTTCCAGGATTGCATGTATGTACACTAAATATCGTGGTAGAAAATAAGCTCACTCGGGGCTGTCGATCATGTTTATGTGTATCATCTTCAGACCACTCCTTGTCCCTGTCAGTAGCACGTCACGCATAACCCAGAGAGAACGTCTTCACTGGCCAGGAACTTCCCAAACAGGCGAACCAAAGTATTGAATATCTCCAGTGGACCCCGATGGCGGACTAGCCAAACACCGGAACTCTGTCGTCTCATTTCTCATATCGAAAGTCGGTAACCGTAAATGTCGACCACCCAAGCAAATCCAGAACCATCCCATAAAAGTCTAAAGAAAAGGAAGAAAGAGGAACATAACTCCCACGCCGCTTTTAACCTCCGTAAAATATGTCCCACCAGCATCACAGGTTCACCGAGACCTGGTAGCTCTCCCAAGGTCCCTCGAAGCAGTTGCCGGGCCAGATCACCTGCTCTGCGCCGTTGGTCCCCACGCAATCAGTATCTCTGGAGACGATAGCCTTGTAGAACGTCTTGTCGGCGACCAGATAGCAGTAGGCCTGGGCGGTGTCGAGATTTATGCAGTCAGCGCCGGAGAAGTCACTTCCAGTGTTTACCGCGGTGCCAGTGGTGCAAGAGTCGCCGCAGTAGAGTGTGTAGTTGTTGGCAGAGACGGCAGTGGCGAGAGCCAGGACGACGGTGGTGAGGGATTGCATCTTGACCTGAATTACTATTAGGTACGAGGATTTGGAAAGAGTTGTGCCGGGGAGGGAGGCTGACTCTTTTGGTCGGATTTGTGCTTCGAGTAAACGAATATGATTTCTGTTATGGCTCTTGTTGTTGGATTTTGATAATCTAGGTACGCAGACCAAGATCTTCACAAGAGGGAGGCGCCCGACTGTTTTATATACCTCTTCTCAATCATCTCCGCAGAAATGGTACCCCGGCAGCCCCTCAATCTCGGACTTGTCGACGTTACTGATTCCCCACCGGAGAAAAGAAAAAAAAAAGATAGGGCGCAGAAGAGTGCCGATGATGTTTTTTACCCTTATTCATGATTACACATATGCACGAGGGAGGATTACCAAGCTCTCCCATCTTTCGACTTGCAGCCCTATGGGCTGATGATAGGGGCCTTGGGTCCCTGCAGCCGTGTCATACCCCGGCATTCTAGACTAATCTAGCGCGGTGAAGAATTGGAATGTCCTCGTTACATAGGATCCCCAGGGCTGTACTGTGTACCAAAGAATCAGATGGCACGATGCGATGGGATCCCGGAGAACACCGTGCACAAGGCGGAAACCTCGGGAGCTCAGATGGGGCTGGCCGCTCCCGGCGGCGAGGCCTGATGAACCTGATCTCCGAGATCATTTGGGTCATGCCCTGCTCCATCGCGATTTTCGAGCGAATAAGCGGGTCCACTAAAGCCCTTGCTTTCGACCTGGGCAAACGACGGTCCGGGAGACGACTCATGTCGATATCGGAGGAAGATGGTTCCCCGCTCCTCGGGGCATCAATCGAGGGCCGATGGCAGCAAGTCAACCAGAGATTGGTAAGATGGATATCGCCACAGTGCTACATAGTATGAGCCTTTTTTCCCCCCGGAAGGACAATCGTTGTAGGGGTTTCATCAACCGTGGACTGGCCTGTCCGAGTATGTGGGTCGTCGTCGTGAGCGGAGCTAGTTGACCAATGGTCTTACACGGTTCCGACCCCCGCGATCCCTGTGTGAGGCTGCCGCTCTTCTGGCGCCGAGGGGATGCCCGGTGAGTTATGCAGCCTATATGTAATCCATTATAAAGCAATCGCTGACAGGAAAATTTTCTCTCGTGGATATAGACTGTCACCTTCTGATCATTAGATCCTGATTGCCCAAATCCTTAGATAGATTTATAGATGGGACTGACATTTTTAGACTAGTAGAGTGCACTATTGCACTTGTGATGGGTTGAGCTGTGCCCTAGCCTGAGCCTATATCAGTCTGGCTAGCACAATCCTGGCGTTCAGGATTGTTACATACCTTTTAGCTTAGTGGATAAGGTAGCTGACTCATGTTAGCTGAAGGCCGCAGACAAGCTAGCCAGTCTGGAGCCCTGTGGGCCAGCCCTTCACAGCACTCAATATTATATAAAAGCAAGGCATATCTTTCTTTCATCTCTTATTATATAAAACCTCTAGGGGATAGGAAGGGCAAGGACTAGTAAAGTATCCTAAAAGAGCTATATTAAACTATGAAATCTAATTATAGAGTAAGACTTATATAAAGAATATTTAGTCTGCTTATATAATAATACTTGCCTATATATAGCTAGACTAATTTATGCTCTGTATATATATATTAATAGCTTAAAAACAATAACTACTTATATTTACTATAATACCCTATTAAGTACTCTGTTGCAAAAGTGGTTACTACTGCATTGTACTAGCTAGTACCTTATATATTTTACTACATACTCGAATTGAGAGGACTACTATACTAACTCAGTGTTACAAACCCTCCATTTCATAGCTGCATTAGTAGGTGATTGTGAATATGGAATTTTGAAATCCTCAGCTTTGGTAGAGAGGCGAATATTGCCATGGAGTTGGGAAGTCTCAAATCAGCTTAGCATTACTTGTTACGACCTCGGTCTTCTTCAGCCTTGCCACAGCAAGAAAAATATGACTATCTCTGGTTAGACCGGATTGATATGTCCATAAGCGATAGGCTTATACATCTCTGTCCATACTGCAGGGAGTGCAGGGCGAAGCCAACATCTGACCTCCTGCATAACCTGCTGACAGTGGCCTTGACGCTCATCTCTTGAGCAATCTATTGAACATCCACCAGGAAACTGGACTGGAGGAAAGGGATAAAGCATAAACACAACACCATTAAAAATAATGGCAGTCCCTGTTGAACTTTGCTTCTAGCTATATCAAGCTCGAACTTTGAAGCCCGCTACCTTTGCTATTGCCAAACTTCCAATGGAATTCATCAGTCGTCAATGATGGTCAACGCAATTGAAAGAAGATCTGAGCAAGTCCTGTCAAGCCAGTCGTTAGTTCCGTTGTTCCTTGCGATTGTTTACCTCAGCTTTCTCATCATACCATGGGCGCTTACCTGCACAGTCGCGGGGAACCCAACAATACTGGCCAAGTATGACAGCCGCTACGGCTTCGACCATCTGAGAGCGTATCCCCTCGACTATACACTTATCACAGCTATCGATGTCCTCAATTCGCTGGCAGTGGTCTCGTCACTTCCAATAATGAGTTTCCTCTTGTCGCGGGCTGCGAAGTTTTCAGTCAACGGCGTAATAGGAAGCAGAAGCTCACCGTGCGGCAACTCTTCGCACTTGCAGACCAGGGCTGGTGGAATCCGATGTCAGCATCAACCCTGGAAAAGACGTCTTCCTTACTGCTTTTTGGGTGGAGCCTACTGGTTCTCGCGTTTGTCCTGCCCATTGTGCGATCCAGGACCACCAGTCATCACAGCACTAATTCCTCATCGGATCGAAATATTACACGTTATAATAATTACGATACCAGACTAGGCTCCAGTCCGGGTCCGGGACTTCCGGCAATGGCGATCGGTGCAAGGTTGATCGAGTCAACAGGCACGAGGCTGCAGACCACGACGGGAGGGATTGAGATGAACCTATGGCCATACTGTAATGACCAAAACATGGCGCGCTACTACAATCATACATGTGGCTACAACTATAACCCCTATCACTTGTCACAGAGCACTCTCAACAATTTTTGGGAAACGGATATTTTTCCGGAGGATATACAACCAGTGAGTCAATCTGTACTCAAATAATTCTTATTAAACACCCCAGGATTTCGCAAGAGATTTCTGAGGAGCGGGTCCTTCTTCCCCGTGCTTGTGGGACGAACCTTGCGTAAGATAGCTATTTTGGTTATAAAAAGGCACTTGGAACGACAGATATCAAATCAACATGATCTATTACATGGTTCTGCGCCAATGTTTGCGTCCACTTTGAACGTTGGCTCGACGACGGGTTGGGCAGGCAATGGCTATGCGCTGGGCCTGAAGAGTGGAACCAGATGTGAAGCAGTGCCTGTCGAAGAAGTGAGAGTAAATTGCAACTCGATCTTCAATGGTGAAGATATACAAGGTTGGAGGACAAGTCTAACCATCCCTCAAGAGCTTCGACTCGACATCTGCCTTCCGATCTTCAATTCGACGTCGACTAAGGTTGGCTGCCAGTCGCTTCCTTCCCTTGAAAACCTCATACTTTCAAAGAGGACCTATATATCGGCATTCAAGGCCAGATTTTCGAGTCTTGAGACTGTGGTTCCAACTCCGACTGCCTCGGTACCGAATCAGGCCTCTTCGTGCACTATCAAGTGGAGATGTCCGTCAACTATTTTCAACTGGGAAATATCTCCTCAAATGGTGTACCGAGCCCTTTCCCAAATGAGACTCCCTCAACATTTCACATACCATCAGCCATTTATATTCCAGATCCACCTATACCACAGCTAGGAACATTGGCCGAGCCGCTGCCACCCGGAATACTAATGGCAACAGCACCGGCAATGTTCGGGAACGATACCTGGCTCGATTTAGCTGGTGCAGTCCTGGAAAGAGCCCTCACCAACCAAACAACGTCTGAGGCATATCTCAATCTGATTTGCCACTATATACCACTGCGTAACGCTGAATACTTCTCAAGTACGTGTATGAAGGCATCTGCTCTACGCTGTTGTCTGACCCGTACTATCAATCATGCCATTCCCTCACAGAGAATTTGGCCTCCCTCGTGGCAAGCTTCTTCTGGATCTTCAACTACCCCACTCTGGGCCAGGCTGCGCTCAGCACTGGCGCCTTCTTCGCGAACGACTACATGCTATCAGTGGCACTCGAGGAAACTGGGGACTTCAACGTCAACAAAACGACGTTCCTACACGCGTACGCGGGGATCGAGACAGATCCCGTGATACCAGTGGTCAGTCTCGGGGTCATCATCGGGATCTCCATACTGGTCGCGCTACAGTCTCTGGCTGTGATATTCCTCCTGTTGTACATACATTTACAGCAGTCGGGTGTGGACCAAGGCACTTGACGCAGTCGCCATGGCCAAGATCAGCGCTCAGCTATCAGAACTAAATATCCTGGACAGAGGAGGAGATCAAGTCTCGGGTACTCTGGGTGTGGTCTTGACATCGAAGGATAGGCTACAGAGGCTGTGGAAGATGAACGGTTTGATCGACCTCAGAATCGTACCCAGAATCGTACATCGCAATACGGGGCCCCCGGAAAAAGATGTCGAGTTGATGGCTCTGCCGCCACCATATGCCACTAGAGAGCATCAGCCAGTTTCCAACGAGGTGAGACCAAGAGAAGCGGAATTGGAAGGTGTGGGAGAGACCAGCATCAGCCGGGTCTGCGCCACCATATACGTCATCAGGGAGAGGACTAGAGGAGCGAGAGGACAGAGCAGTGTCACCTGTATCACCTATCTCGTAAGCATTCCGGGCTGGGATATGCGTCCAGATCACGAAAAGGACGAAGATATTCTGATTCACTACGGTTTCAGGGTGGATAGACGTGGAAGTTTTCAGGTATCAGGACGAGGGAAACATCAGCGATGGACGTTCAGGTTCCTCCCAGAGGAGAGGGTTGTCTTCTAATGTAGATTCACCCTACTATAATAACCAAGTCATGAACAATATTCTACCAATGATCGATTCAAAAACCATTCCAAAAATGGGCTATCTATAACTTTACCTTAGTAGGAGGTAGTCCTGGGCATAACAGGTGGAGGGCGTCGATCGTTCAACTTAAACGAACGGACCGGGCCGAGTCCATGCTGTCGGGTTCCTGTGCGGCTCTACTATGCTTGTACCATAGTAAACAGCAGTGGACATGACACATGTCTACCGGGTCGGTGCCAGTTGCGCATTGACGAGCTGGTGAAACTCATATGGGAGTCAGGACCTGAACGCTCACCCTTGAGTTGACGTTGACGTAGGCGGCAGCAGATCCTTCCTGCAAAACCTTGCAAGTGTGCCCGGAGTTGAGGGTTCACATTGTGGGCTTACCAATTTGAAGAAGAGAAAAGTTTTGGACAAGCTTGGAAGCCATAGCGGCAAAACTTGGACATACGGTGGTATGTCGGATGACGTATCGGCTTTTAGAGCCAGCCCGACGATCCGGAACTCACCGCAAGTGACGTCGCAGAACAAGGCAAGAAAGGACACGCGATCTTGTCGCTATTGGTTCAGAGCCACGAGGGTTCCATTTTTAGCCGAGCAAGCTTGCTTGCTCGCCTGCTTGCCTGTCACGGTCACGCTTGTCAACAGTGGCTGATTTTACGGACGACTTCTGAGCCCCCTTTCCACCAGACAGTTTCTCGTGTGTACACCGTTTTCTCGTCCCACGATCCTTCGTGAGCCAATCCCTCCTACCTACCTCCTACCTACCTCCTACCTAGGTACCCCTCCATCCTTTCTACCCTGTCGCTCCGTTTCATGTATTCTGCATCTGTAGTATTAGATCCCTCCTCTAGATTCTTTGGAAGGCGCTGTGTACCGTATGTACCGGGTTTATCCCAACGTCTTCAGTTACCTCCCGCTACCTTTGTCTGGGCATTCCTTTGCCTCGGTTAGATTGAAGTGTGCTGCCTTTCTGGGAGAAACGCAATTTCTCAAACGACCTACAACGTCCGGACCAGTCGCTGGGATCGCCAACCCGACCCTCTTTGCACGGATTCGCAGCCGTAAACGCCCTTCGGCTTGCGGCACAATGGCTCCCCCCTCAACCAAGGCCGAGAAGGCCGCCTACACAGAGAAGATGGCCTATTATTTGAACAAAGTCAACCCTGTACCGACCCTCCCGGAATACACTGGTCCATACAAGGTTGGCACCGTCGATGTCGAGATTCCCGTCGCAGACCTCAAAGCCCCAAGCGATACTCCCGCGAACGCCGCCGACATCCATACCGTCCTGTTTCGCATTTTCTACCCGGCCCAACCAGACTCGAAAGGCAAGAGGATTACATGGCTTCCCGCCCCTCAACGGAGTCATGTTTCGGCCTACACAAAGTTCCTGGGCTTCGGTTCCGTCGCCTCGGAGATTCTTTCGTAGGTTGGCCCTCAACCTCGCACCTCACGTGTCTGCACCTCGACTGACGTTACGTCCCCTCGTAGTTTTCTTCCTAGACACGTTCACTACACAACGATACCCGTTCATAAGAATGCCACGATCCTCGAGCCCGAGCACATACCCAACAAGCGATGGCCTGTCATGATCTTCTCCCATGGCCTTGGTGGCAACCGGAACGCATACTCCCACATAGCAGGCTCCATGGCCTCCCACGGCGTCGTGGTGATATGTCCCGAGCATCGTGATGGAAGCGCTGCCCTCTCCCTCATCCGGGATCCCGCAGCGCCAGACAGATTGCTCGCTAAAAACACTAAGCGTGTCGTGTACGTAAAAATGCCCCACGAGCAAAATCGAGAAACCTGGGACATGCGGAACCGGCAGTTGAAAGTGCGGCTGTGGGAGCTCGGTTTGATACACGAGGCATTACTGGATATCGATTCTGGGTTGGATATGCGCAATCTCAATACGAGCACGCCGGCAGACTGCCTCACTCAACTGGCCTCGAAGCTCAATGTCTCGGAGCCCGGTTCGATCATGTTTAGTGGGCACAGTTTTGGGGCTGCCACGATGGCGCAGTTCCTGAAGTCCACCTACTACGCTGGCACCCCCGAGCTCGACGCTATTGAGGAGCCTCTTTTTATCCCTGCACCGGGCAGTCGCCTTCGCGCTCAGATCACGCCCAAGAATCTTTTTGTGATGCTTGACATGTGGTGCTTCCCACTGCTCGCTCCGACGACCACAGCCCTCTACCATTTACCTTTACCCGCTTACGCCGACAACGATCCGACGGCACCTGGAGGCTCCGGGCTTTTGGCTATCGAGTCCGAGACCTTCTTCAAGTGGACCGAACACCTGCACGCCATGTGTCGTATAATCTCACCCAACCCTGGTGCCCCCGTAGTCTCGGCCTCGGACTTCGAACGTCCGGGCTCAGGTGTGAGACTGCCGGAACCGAATTTCTTCTACGTCATCAACAGCGCACATCTGAACCAGAGCGACTTCGGCGTCTTGTTTCCTTGGCTAACGAAGAAGGTCTTTGGTGCCGAGCAGCCAGAACGCGCCCTACGTCTCAATGTCAGAGCCATGTTGCAGTTATTGAGGACTAACGGGGTGTCTGTGGCGAGGACTTGGTCTGGAGACCTGGTAGATGGTGCGGACCTGGCCGCCAAACAGAACGCAGTGGAGACTGCGCGCTCTGATGCGGACGAGAAGGACATCGAGGACGGCATCCAGGATGACAAGGCTATCTTTGACCGGAGCGGCCATGATGTTGTCGACTGCTGGAAATGGATTGACATCGTCGGCATGGGTGAGGAGTCCAGCCATGGCGGCAAGGATGGCAAGCCTGAGGGTATCGAGGGCGAGAGTGAAATGGAGACAGAGATTGAGGGCCCAGTCGCGGATACACAGCCAAGGGTGGCGACTTCAGCATAAATCAGTATGTTTCAAACGTTTACGGCGTCATAGAGGGTGGTCATTTCGGAATGATGGGAAAAGCCGACTCAGGATACCAACATAAAACAAGGGTGGCTTGGTATTTGGTATCTACCTCTGGATATTCTGCCTGTGAACAACCCTGGAAGAAAAGTATGAGAAACGCCATAGACCTTAGAGATAGAGATGGGAAATTCATGCATCATGCAGATTCTCAAGAGCAAGTATATTTCTTTCTCGCTTAGCATTGGCATTTCAGAGCACTTTGCAAGTGACTGCACTACAGCTACTATCCCACATCTCACAACTTGACAGACGGGCGAAGCATTGTCGTGGCAGTAACCTGCAAACGCATCCCATGTCGGCACCATATGGCGAGGCATTGACGGCCAAGGCGTGCTATCTCGGCCCGGTCTCTGTCCAAGTCATGGCTAGGTACGCAGCTAACAGAATACGTCAAGTCATCTCGACCACACATTATGCATGGACTGCTCGGACATGGCGAGTCGACGACGCATGACACCTGTCTTGTACGTCGCTCGGTTGGCATTCCAGTGTTGAGATTCTTGGCCACCTTTCACGTCGTGGGCAAATCCGAGGGGCCCCAAGCTGACATCCCGAGACCAGGACTTCTATTCCCTTCGTCTTGTGTAGTCTCGGTCTTTTTCTCTGGTAACGATGCGATCAAGGAAAAGCGAGCTGAACTTGATGAAGCGTGGGGAAGCAATGTTTTGTATAAAAGAGTTCGGTTTCCCCAAAGCCTGCTCACTACCATCATTTACCATCTCGTGACGCTTGAATTGGACCACGTCAGATGGCATCGCCTTGTACTTTGTACTTTGGCATGTTGCTCTCGAATGTAAGATATGATTAGAGTGCAACCTCCAGGATGGCACGCGTTCCTCTCGAACAACCCCGCTTATACCCTGAACCGTGATGCTTCCCCTCAAAGTCGAGGTCTTGACCGAACGAATCTTGGGTTGACCATCCGGGCCGAGAGTGAGGTGTTCAAGAAATCATCTACAGGTATTCAACATTGGCGGTTTGGAGACCCCCATTCTGGCTCTACAGAAAATGTGTCACAGACAGTCCCGTGAATTCGGGTTGAGTTTCCTTGGGGATTCCTATAGCCTTACACACCACACAGGTCCAAGCATAAGCTTCGGGAAGGCGGTACGACATTGAGATAGTACAGTAAGCTTCAGCGCTATCCTTGCGCGTCACCGTTCCCAAACTTGTCAAACAGGAAATTCACAGGGGACTTCGGAAGGATCATCAACCTCGACTCGAGCTCTGACTATGACTCCTTCAGGTCGCGCATCCTGTAACGGTGGACGATATGTCCCTGCCGAGAGTCTGTAAGGGCAATGCCGCGTTGTTTGAAATTAGGTTTCGCAGATGCCGAACTCGAGCTTGCTGCAACCTGCGCTCAGAGAGTAGCGCGAGCTAACGTCTGACATGTTGAGCGCGAGATTGCTTTTAGATTCGGTAATATGCCTCGGCAGACTGGCCAAGCTCTCTGCAGATCAGATGTTTATGGGGAAATCTACGTCCCGTGTGGCAGATACAATCTTCCGAGAGTATTTTACCGAATGCGTACCACAGCCAGACCAAGCCAGGAATCAATTTTGACCCAATGAGATCTGAGATTACATTTTGATCATCGTGTCATGTCTCAGTATATGCAGTATAATAGACATTATACAAAGGATACAACGTATACAACGTATACACATAAGCAAGCTCGCGCCAACGTCGGTTTTCTAGATATCAGACTGGACAAACCTAGTCAATCAAACTAGCGACTCGAGTGATGGTCATCCAATGGGAAATGTTTCCGATGCACCTCGAGATGCTTGGCAGTTTGGGTTCCTCGCTACTGCATAGGAAGAGGGAGCACAGACCCATGTCGGATGCTACCCAGACTTTGGGATATGAAATCCAGACCTCGACGGCTTTTAACTCAGCCGGACGACCCGCTCCCTGATGGACGTGCCAGCCTCGACACCTTGCTACTGCATCTCTTGCCTACCGTTTGCCCCAAGGACATGGGTCGATGTGTCTTGGCAGCTCTTCTCTACAAACATCAGAGGAGGTCGAAGCCCTTCAGTTTCGTCTTCGAAATTGTTGCCATTCGTTCATGATCATTCGTTCATGATCAAAGCACCGTCTAGTCTAATCAGCCATTCGCATCAAGATGCTCCTCCGGAATGAGGGTAATGGCCTCACAAGTGATGACGCTGTCACAGGCCCTACCCTCTTCATCGTCACTTCCTTCATCTCTCTCGCGTTTTATAACGTCTTAGAGTTGACAATCTTCATATACACGACATTCAAGAAGCGCAATGGGCTCTACTTCTGGTCGATGGTCGTTGCAACATGGGGCATTGCCCTGAATGGCACCGGATATCTCTTGAAGTTCGTGCGAGCCGACGAGTCCGACTTTCGGAAGCCCCTATACACCGTGCTGGTTCTGGTCGGGTGGTGTGCCATGGTCACGGGCCAGAGCCTGGTGCTGTTCTCGAGACTGCACTTACTGGTCCACGACCGCTTCAAGATCCGCCTCGTCCTCACCATGATCGTGGTAGATGCCCTCGTCTGCCATCCACCGATCATCGCGCTGTTCTCCTTGGTCAACTTGGCAAATCCCGCGCCATACGCCGCCGCTTATTCGGTCTACGAGAAGCTTCAGCTCATCATCTTTTTCATACAAGAATTGATCATATCGACCATTTACATTGCTGAATCTGCGAAGTTCTTGCGGGCGCGCGCCACGATGTCCCTGACGCCCGGCACCGACACAAGGGCGGCCCAAGTAAACACCAAGACGATCATGTGTTGGCTGATTGGAATCAACGTGTTGGTTGTCTTGTTAGATGTTTCAGTTCTAGGGCTCGAATTCTCGGGCTTGTACGACCTGCAAACGAGCTGGGTGAGTGTTGCAATACATTGGGAGCGAACACTTGACACGACACCTCTTTTCAACCTGCGGTCCACTAACAATCATATCATGATGACAGAAATGTCTCGTGTACAGCGTCAAACTCAAGCTCGAATTCAGCATCTTGAACAAGTTGATCGCGGTAGTCAAAGCGCGAAATCCGACCTTGTTCAACAGTGACGGGATTAAGCTGAGAGTCCTCAGCGGAGCCAAGGTGTCAGCGGCGGAGGACGTCCAGAAGTCAGAGCCAACGATGGACAAAAATAGTGAGAAGGACACAACACCGCCTATTCAATTCCCTTTGGATGACACCTTCTCTGTGACAGAAGGGGCCCCGATCAGGCTAACAATAGAACGGAATTCCTCACGATCGCATGTCGTGATGTCGTCGCATCAGGATAGGAGTCAATCACCACATTCTAAGTCATCGCGTTGGAGCTGAAAGGTCGTTTCGTCAGACCCGAACATGCTTGCTATTTCCTGTACATACCAAGAGTTCTTGTCTTCAGAAGCTCCTCTCGTTATGTGCTAGTAATGACATAATCTGCGTCGAGTACCTACCTTACAAGCGGGTCGCTGCATGTATTCATGTTACTTTGTCTTTAGTGGAGCCCGATTAGGTGAAAGGAGGCAGGTTCATATTGCTACCACTTCCTACGTATGCGCACGAATACTGCTCTGCCATCAACTGGCACAAAACCACTGCTATAGCTGCGCTGGCTGTTTCCATTGATATATCTGAAGACTTCGAAACCCAGCCTCAAGTTGTCACAGTTCTATGAAGATCGGTTTACTCAAAAGCTCATTGACTAGTCTACTCATCACAGCAGCATTCATACACACATCATGAATTATCCTTGGAGGGCTTGAGACTTCTGAGTAGATCCTTCCATATACTACCAAGACCGCTATGCGGGCCAAAACCTCCCGGGCAGCCCAGTCCAGCAACCCATTCAGAGAAAAGCCCACAGGAGGCACGGCATAACGATTTGGTGAATTGGATCGACCCCTCCTCTCGTGACTCACTGAATGTAGGTGAATGTGTGCGCGTGAGTTTCGGGCAGGGAATGAAGTCAATACTCGCTAGACATGAGTTCATATTAAGTCCCTTCATCTTTGGTCACTTAGAAGCCTTCCCACATACAAAACCCCAAAGTGTGCCTATTTTGACGGTAGGTTCGAACGTAACTACTCGGAAGATTTGTTTTTCTCTTTCGTACAAGATTTCTACATTTCTGCACCAATTATCGTTGAGCAGCATGTCGAAACCTGACACCATGAATCAGGCCTTTCTTGGTGCTCTATTCACAATGGCTCCGAGACATTACGTCCCTCTCACATTCCCATTCTTTGCTAAAGAACTTCCGGCTCCACCCTTAACGTTCAGAAATCCTCGCCTCCGACGACCTGTTTCCTTGCATCTTCCACAAGTGATCAACACGTCGTGTCGGGAAGTATTTTATTGTCAAGCATGGGAACATCAAGCTTGATGAAGCCGACAATGCGCACTTCGTGGCCGACAAGTCCGACGGCAAGATACTCGCACCCAAGCTCTTCGCCGCCTTCTGTGATGATGGTACAAACTCAAATCTCATCATCATGGAGTACATACAGGGCCAGTCGCTTGAGGTTCTGTAGGACGAGCTCGGGAAAGACGACAGGACGCGCGTGGCCAAGCAGTTGATGCATACACCACTGGCAAGGCGACAAATGCAGTATTTACTTTGAAGACGTGAAAATGCAACCAGGCTGACGAATGAGTGCAGCAATAATATGGGTGACGGGAAGAATCCGACGGTGTAATACCGAGCCGAGTCCGACTGTAAATCATTGGTTGCCCTTCCTCGCTCGGCAGGAGGTCCGAAGTGGTGCAAGAATCGGGTGAGGTTGAAAAACTCGGTTCAAACCAAGTGGAGTTCTTGCTATATACCGGTGGTGGTGCCAGTTGTGCCCGGGCTACCTGACTGAAGGTGGTCGCAGCTGCGATGGCTGGCCCGCCCGCCATCGTGTTGTGGGAGCTCTTATTTAGTGCGAGAAGGCACGAGCTTGTGCAGTTATAGTAATAATGAATGAATGACCGTTACAACGTTTAGTACGGTCCACAGATTGGCGATCTTTTCCTCCGCAGCATCTAAGCATCTGATCTATAAGAAAAATTGGGCTGGGGCCGCCAGGCGGATCCATTTCTTTTGCTCCTCTTTTTCCCTTACAGTTACGTTTTCGATTGCTTTACCTCTCACCCCAAGCTGTGGGCCCATTCAATACCATAACCTAAGATTTACTTGGGTACCTAGGTAGCCTTCAGTTTTACCAACCTTCTTGTATCGATTGACAGCGCCGATCAGTTCCCTGGTCAATCATTTTCTTGCGCCACTGGGTTCGACGCTGGACTACTTGAATCAGTGTCCTCGCACGCTTTGCGCATTCCTCGCATTCACATGCTTCTCTTGCCCTCTCGGGTATATTTTACAATTCAAAACTCCAAGTCACCAACCATGGCTCACGAGACCAGTGCAGCGGAGTAAGCTTATTGCCCAATGCCCGCCAACGTGGGCCCATATTGACACTCATACAGGCTTCCCACTACCGGGGTCGAACCGAGCCTCAAGGACCTCAAGGACATGGCTGGTGGCACCGAGCCGATCACCGAAGTTTCCAGCGTCGACACTCCCACTCCTGACGGCGATGAGCCCACGGAAGCGGAGAAGCAGACATTACGCAAGGTCTCCGACAAACTACCCTGGTCCGCTTTCCTCGTTTGCGTCGTCGAGCTTTGCGAACGTTTCACCTACTATGGCCTCTCGGGTCCCTTCCAGAACTACATTGAAAACAAGTATCATGACGGGGACTTGCCTGGCGCGCTTGGGATGGGGCAGACGGGAGCCACGGGTGAGCTTTCTCTCAGACAAGTCCATGCTGGAGGGATCGGGACCCTGCTAACAATCGGGCAACAAACAGGCCTGACCAATTTCTTCCAATTCTGGTGCTATGTCACGCCGGTAATGGGGGCGATTGTCAGTGATCAGTGGCTAGGAAAATACCGGACCATCTTCTACGCCTCCATCATCTACATCCTCGGTTGCCTCATCCTCTTTTTGACCTCTCTGCCCGTTGCAATCGAGCACGGTGCTGCCTTGGGAGGTCTCATCGCTGCGATGATCGTCATCGGGTGTGGTACTGGAGGCATCAAGAGCAACGTTTCGCCCCTGATCGCAGAGCAATATGACAACACCAAGCCCTTCCTCAAGACCCTGAAGTCTGGGGAGAGGGTGATTGTGGACCCTGCCACGACCATCAAGAGAATTTGTAAGTTGCGAACTGTTCATCCACTTGGCGGATGCCTTCTCCATTCTAACAAGAACAACTCAGACACAATTTTCTATATGATGATAAATATCGGCAGTCTTTCCAGTATCGCAACCACCGAGCTCGAGGCCAATGTCGGCTTCTGGGCCGCGTACCTGCTTCCTTTCCTTATGTTTATCATCGGATTCGGAGTGCTCATTGTGGGCAAGTCGCAGTACAAGGTGAGGCCTGCCGAAGGCAGCGTCATACCCAAGGCCTTCAAGATTATCTGGATCGCGATCAAGAATAAGGGGAACTTCGACGCCGCCAAGCCAGTGTACCATGAAGAGCTCACCAACGGCCGCCAATCCAATATCACCTGGGACGGTATCTTCGTGGACGAGGTGAAACGAGCCGCGGTTGCCTGCAAGGTCTTCGTCTTCTTTCCGATCTACTGGGTGGTCTACTCGCAGATGCTGAACAACTTCATCTCCCAAGCCGGTCAGATGAACCTCCACGGCATTCCCAACGATCTGATGCAGAACTGGGACCCGATCACGATCATCATTTTCGCTCCCATCTGTAATGTTCTTCTCTATCCCGCACTGGCCAGGCTCGGTTTCAAGATGTACCCGATCACGCGCATCTTCTGGGGCTTCATGCTGGGTGCCGCGGCCATGGCGTATGCTGCCGGCGTCCAGAAACTCATTTACCAGACTGGTCCGTGTTATGAGAAGCCCGCGGCTTGCCCGGCTGCTCTGCAGCCCGACGGGAGCTACGCACCGAACAACGTGCACGTTGCCATCCAGGCTCCGGCGTACCTGCTCATTGGTCTGTCGGAGATCTTCGCCAGCATCACGGGTCTCGAGTACGCCTACACCAAGGCCCCCGCCAGCATGAAGAGTTTCATAATGTCGCTTTTCCTACTGACGACTGCCTTTGGCTCGGCACTGTCCATGGCCCTGTCGCCCACGGCTGTGGATCCCAAGCTGCTTTGGATGTATACCGGTCTGGCCGCTGCGTGCTTCCTGGCCGGTGTGCTCTTCTGGGTGCTGTACAGCAGGTATAATGCTACGGAAGAGTCGATGAACGAGTTGGATCAGCTCACGGAGAAGCCGAGGCCTGTTTCCAAGGAGGGCGACGAGGACATCGAAAAGTCTCTGTGACTTCCAGTACACTATTCATTATCCACTAGTTTCTAGTTAGACCGATTCACCCCAGGGTGGCATCCATGAAATAACAGTTAATATCCCATTGTTTCTGTGGGCATGATCACAGATCACTGTGACATGTACTGTGCAAGTTATGCCTGCTCGGATACCCTAACCCTGATATTCCAAAAAGTGAAGTATTTTTTTATAGGTAGGTTTTCTTCATGGCTTATCGCCAGCCAGCAACCACTATCACCTCCTGCTCCCGTCCCGACCATTCTTCGCTTCAAGCCGGTATGTCGGAGAACAAATGCGAAAGACGCGCCGCCAATAGTGAGCACAATGCACCGTTTCGAAGGCGTCGACCAGCCTTTGTTCTCTTGTTGCTCTGTCTCGCCCTCTGGCTGCTAGTCCCAGGCACCTCGCTGCCATCTCCGCCATCTCCGGCAAGCCTCTTCACAACATGGCGCAATGTCTCGTCAGAACGACAGAGGAAGTCAGGCGCCCCACGAGATTTCCGTTGGAGCGACATCACACCGAGCAGGTCGCTTCAATACACGCCCTGTTTCGGTGCGTATCAGTGCGCACGCCTCTCCGTGCCGCTGAACTGGAACGTCTCTACCAAAGACCGCGATGACGGCCCACGCGCTGCCGTCGCCATCGCCATCGCCAAGCTTCCTGCAAAGGTTCCCGTGACGGATCCTCGTTATGGGGGTGTAGTTATGCTAAACCCAGGTGGCCCAGGGGAGTCCGGCGTCTTCCAAGTTATATCTGACGGAAAACACCTGCAAACTGTCCTGGATAGCCCAGTACCGCCTGGTCAAGACTTCGATGAGGCCGGGCAGGGCGGAAAGTACTTTGACCTGCTTTCCTTTGATCCCAGAGGAATCAACAACACCACGCCGGCGTTGCAGTGCTTCCCAGACGCGTTCAACCAGCAGACCTGGCTCCTGCGGTTTCTTGATATGGGACTACTGTGGGACAGCGAGAGTATTGTCGGCTTGGAGTGGGCTCGTGCGAGTGCCTTGGGAGCCAGCTGCTCTGTTGTCCGGACCGAAAATGACATTCTGCCTTATGTGAACACCGCACAGGTTGTTGAGGACATGGTCGAGATCATCGAGAAGGAGGGCGAATGGAGGGCCAGGGAGGCCGAGAAACTGCTGCAGTCGGGACAAATGGCCGAGACGCCACTCAGCATCACCAAAAGTCAAGAGACTTTTCAGCGCACTGCTTATCGACCTGGCGAGGAGAAACTTCAGTATTGGGGTATGAGTTACGGGACGACCATCGGAAGTACGTTCGCGGCGATGCACCCGGACAAAGTTCGACGGTTGGTTCTCGATGGCAACATGGATCCTGCCGATCATTATGCCGGACTCTTCGAACACTCATTGCAGGACGCAGACATGGTTGTCGCCAAGCACAGTGAGTACTGCTACCAGGCCGGCCCGGAGAAGTGTCCGTTGCATGACGCCTCACCCGATGTCATCGAAGCCCGCTTTACATCAATCATGGAGTCCATAAAGGCGAGCCCCATCGCCGTTCCTCTGCCCGAGAGCCTGGGACCCGAGGTGGTGACACGTGGCGACATCCACCTCGGCCTTCTCGGCTCAGTATACTTCCCTTTCGCTCTGGCCGAGCAGTTCTGGGATTTGCTGCGCGCCATCGAATCGGACAACGTCACCCATCCTGGAATCATCGGCATCGCCAAAGGGAAACAATCCACCATGAAACCCGCCGTGCTGCCTGGGGTAGGCGCAGGCTGTGACATTGCAGCCGGCGGAGGCGACATCAACAGTTGTCTACCCTACCACGCCTGGGCGGGAGCCTTCTCGACCGTTAGCTGCATGGACGCCGGCGGTGGTCCCTCTACCCTCACACGCGAGGCCTTTACCGCGCACCGCCTTAAGCTGGCCGATCAGAGCCGCTGGGTGAGTCCCACATGGACTCGCAACAAGTTCATGTGTGAAGGCATCAACGTGAAGCCAGCCTGGCGGCCGGAGTTGACGTTCGAGAAGCAGGAATGGGACAACACATCGTACCCGCTGCTCATCATCGGAAACACCCATGACACGGTGACGCCGCTGGCGAACGCACGAAGGGTGTCGAGAGAGCTATTTCCCGGCAGTGTGGTGTTGCAGCACGACTCGGAAGGTCACTGCTCGCATGCGACGCCGTCGTTGTGTACTGCGAAGGTGATTCGAGAGTATTTCCAAACTGGAAGACTACCGGAGCCTGGGACGGTGTGTCAGCCGGAGAAGAAGCCGTTTTTGGGCTGTGTGCGACAGGGTGGGTGTCGATTCGACCAGGATGACGCTCAACTGTGGGAGGCGCTGGTTGAGCTGGCCGACACCTATGGGTTTTCGAAGAAGCACGACAAGGACGACGAGCAATCCTACCTGAATATTTGGAACGCATACAAGCATATGGTCAGGCTTTGAGAAAGAACGAGATCGTAAACAACCTCGGATGGCGGTGGGCAAAGATCTCAAAGCGACTTGGGGGGACATGACTACTTGATTTGAGACAGCTTGATCAACATGCGTGCAGCAACTCATCCGGACACAAATCTCCGGCTTTTTTTTTAAGAGAAGTAGTCTATCGATGGCTGCTCTGCTGCGAGAGCGACGCCTCGCGCGCCTTGCCCTTCTCCTGTCTGCGTGCTTCCCTCTCTGCCTTCTCGCGCCTCTGGCGTCTCTTCTGCTCTTCTTGTGGGGCTGCGTTCTCAATCCCGTGCTCCTCGTCGTACTTCTGCTTTCGGCCCGTGCCCTTGATAATGAAGTGGTGCTTGTCCGTCTTGAGGGGCACGGCGGTGAACCGGTTCGGCGAGGCGTAGGGCCTGCAGCCGGAATCCGCGGGTGATCGGAAGCCCGGGTGCGGAAGGTGGCCGCTCTGGAGCTCCTCGTCGGAGGGGCCGTGCGGCTGCTCTTTCCACTACTACACTGTCAGAACCGAGAGGTGGGAGTTCAGCTGGAGATTGATGTCCCGGACTCCTACGCGGACGAATTCAACCCTCCGTTGATGAGATTTCTCGGGTATAACGATATCAAAATATGATCCAACAGTTATATGTCCGCCACCCCCCCCCCTTTTTTTTTTTTCTACTCCCTCTCCGTGCTAGGATTAAGATGCCTTAACTACCAGGTAGGTATTCAAGACAGGTCATCCTAGCCTTCTCGTTGATATCCATACCTTGCCGTGCCTCGGGCCGGTCCGCGGTGACACTGGTGGACATGGGATGAACCTCGCGCCGTGTCTGCGGGGCCGGGATCCCCGGCCAGTCAGGAAGTGCGTAGATATCAGATTTTAACTCTCCCTCGACAGCGGCCCGATACCTACCTCAAAAGCCCGATGGGCCAGCGGATCATACATGGGAGGGACCAGACTGCCCGAAAACAATCACCAGTTTTCAAAATGACAGACAACTTATATGCAAGAGCCGCAATTTGCCTATGAGCCTTCGTCGCGTCTATCAGCAGGCATTGTGGGTATTGACTTCTTGAATCAGGTACTATCTGTCGTCGCAGCCGTTTCGTCGTCTGGAGGACACCACCGCCCGAACCTCTCACCAATCCTTCCTCATTGCGTTATCCCAGTCATTGGGAAAATTTCATAAATCAGAAATCAAATCAAAAGAACCATCGTATGTCTCCTAAAGGTCGAAAAGAGGAAACAAATCAAAAGAACGACCAAGTCCTGCTGTGCTGTCCCCATGAACAGCATACCAGCTCCTCCCAGCGATTGTCGTCGCTCAGTCCGGGACGAGAAAACCTCTCAAACCGAGGCGAGAAACCCACTTGGCGGGGGCGAGTAAGGTGGGAGCTCGTCCGGCCCGCGACGCTCATAAGTCCTCATGGCCCGCGGCACAATGATTCCACTGCCACCAGCGGAGGCTGGCATCGCGGTCTCCCAGGGCCGGGGCCTATAGTACTGCACCGCCGTCGCCTCGCGGATCTCGACGTAGGTGATGCTGCTGGCGCCGCTGATGTCGGCACTGCCGGCAGCGAGGGTGCTGCTGCTGCTGGCGCTGTCACGGCGTCCCCCCCGCCCTGCGTGTCCTGGTCCGGGGTCGTTCCGTCGGCGCCAGAACCGGACTTTCTGCCAGAGCTCGGGGCGACGCTTGGGAAGGAGGGCCACGGCAACCAAGAGAGCCGCCAGGACGATGAACGCTGCTGCGACAGCGCTTCCGATGGTGGCTCCGTTGTGAGACGAGCTAGATGATGATGTGGCTGCTTCATCTGGAGGCTCGACCGTGACTCGGATTGTGGATGCAGCTGGTGAGACCGCGGCCGTGGGGTCAGGTGCGATAGCAGGGCTTGGCTGGGTGACCGCGGTCATTGGCGAGCTCCCACCGCCTGAATGAGTGATGCTTTGAGGAGGTCCTCCCAGAGGCGTGCCGTTTCCTGAAGTCTCCAGGGCTGGCCCAGCGTAACTGGTGTCTGGGAGAGGCAGGTCGGTAGCAGTGGGGACTGCAAAGTGAGATATGCCCTGATAGGAAGTCTCTGAAGTCTCTGAGGCATCCATGCTGCTTTTAGTTGGCTTGTCGTCGATCTGAAGGGGTGGCAGGCTGGTCAACGCGGAAATCTGCTTCGTGGAGTTGCTGTATGAAAAACTCGCGGTCGATGTAGCGAGCGGATCATCGTGTGGGTGCTGAGGTGAAAAAACGAGTACGATTACGGCGGGGGACTTGACCGAGCATGGGGTGTACGAAGTCACTGTAATTGTGCCGACGGAAGAGACTATGTCGAGTCTAGAGCGTGTGATATCGAACGAGTTCAAGGACGGCTCGGCAGAAGACTGGTCCATCGCAGACTGCTCACTCGACAATACTCGTATGGGGCTCATAGCTGTGTTTTCAATAGTGGGGCCCAATGACGATACCAGAGTCACTACCATCGGTGTCATGAAGGCTGTCGCGGTCTCAGTGACATCGTAGTTGTTGACACACATCAAGAACTCTTGTATTATCATGATGGGTTCGCGACGCCCTGCTAAACCATCGGTATTCCTGGTGAAGGTGGTGCAAGCCTGAGGAACAGCACTGCAATGTTTGTCAGAATCTCCTTGAAAAGAAGGCCCAGAAGCTAACTGACCACGTGAACTGCTCCCTCTTTGAAACTCGGTGCTCGGTGCCACAGTCAGTCAAGCATGCGTTGTGGTCGTAGCATATGCCAACAGTGGCGCACGCGGTACTGGCATCCTTTGGGCAGTATTCGTTGAGCGGAGGGCTCTCCGCCGAGAAACAGTTGAACAGAGGAACTAGAAGCAACGGGACATCGTTACCGCCTTCGGCGGCCCTAAATTGGGAAGGCTGAGGGGGGAAAGAGGGCGTGACCTCGCCGCTGTGGTTCGTGGTCGTTCTGGGAATGACGCTGCCAGAAGCAACGCAAGCCCAGAGGGCCAGGCAGAGAGTGAGGAACATGAAGAGACCTGCGGCGATCTTCATTCCGAAGACTTCAGTGACGAACAGGAAAGTGAACGGAGAGAATCGTGGAAAGAAAGATAGTTTGATGCACAGTGCTCCTTCTGGGTTGCGGGTCTCCCAAGTACTGGTGACTCAGGATGATTTTCGTTTCAGTATTAGTTTGGACTGAAACTGAGGTCAGGAACGAAACGGTGTACTACCTCCAGAAATTGACCTGATGGTTGTCAAGCAGGAGAGTGAGAAAGACAGGGAGAAGGAGGAAGAAGGAAGAGAGAAAGACAGAGAGAGGGTATTTGTGTGTGCGCAGGAAAGATGCGGGGATGAGAGCCATAAAGGATCTCAACTTTGACATTGTTAGAATGAGACAACTTTTGAGACCTTGGGAGAATTAGCTGGATTGTTGCAAATTCAATGTCAGCGCACAGCTTTGAACGAAGTATATAATACCTGCGACGAAGCTTTTAGGAGTTAGTTTCTATAGCAAAGTTTTGGAGATATAAGTATTATAAGTAAGTATATACCTAAACATTTATAATAGTGGGCAGGCTGCTGTTTTTGCATAGTAGTGCTGTTATCTTAGGCTTCTTTAGGTAGATCTTAAGATTATAGGGCTCTTTAGGGCAAAACTGTTTTTTAAGGAAGAATAGCAGTTTAGAAGAATTATAGGAGAAAATTAAGAGCAAGGTGACTGAATAATTAGCTGGCGAAAAGCTATAGAGAGGGGTTACTTATCATTGTAAAGTAAAGCTTTTATAATAAGGAGTTGACAATAGTCACTGTGTTATTCGGACAGGAATGTTGTCTAGCCTTAGTTAGGGGAGAGGAAGGTGATTGGAACCCTACTAGGTGTTCAACCATGGATCTAGTCATCGTTGCAGGTGCTTTTTTGGTTTTTTTTTGTCAGGAGTATTTATACAGATAACAGGAAGGTGGTCTATCTCTTTCTGACTTTAGGTATAGGAAGCTTCAAGCAGGCGCTTTATCCTAAGTAGCAAAATTTTTATGCGCATCTATTAGATGCTTATTACATTCCAGAGTACTCTTGCCTGCCTATCTAGTAAATCGCATCTATTATACTCGAAGCTTCAGTCGAGAAATCGAACTACACATTATGCACTCCTTCTCGAATCTGATGCAACGAAACCGGTCGAGTTACTAGGTATGAAAGCTTAAAATAGTGGATTGAATCACCATGAGATTTGACAATAGTACCAAATCCTGTAGTACCTTGACAATAGCGATCCATTTCTGCTGTCACCATGCTTGAGTCGACGGCTTCCCAGGCCTGGATCACAGGAGGCTGTAGGGCGAATTCTCATGTGCCTCCCCAGGTTATAACGGCAGACTGCCTGCCCCGGGATGACTCGTATCTGATGAAGAGCGTCGCTAATCCCTCTCGTCCGTTTCATATCTCCATTGTTTCAAGTTCTGGCATCTGCATAGCCGCTGCTGCCGCTGCCTGGAGCATATTGTCGATCTCGGCCGGGCTCTCATCGGGCGTGAGTAGTCGTGAAGTAAGCATCAGTGTAGTCAGGTTAGGCTACTTATAGGAGGGTTCGCGAGCATAGAGGAAATAGCTGGCATACACTATGAACGACGCTGAAAGGTGCTCTAGCTTGAGGCTGACGTTGGCGATTATCTGGCTAATAGCAGAGGTCGGGGTTCGAATAGGTTCTCAATGCCTAGAACTAGGTGGATACTGTTGATTGAAATTCTCAAAGAGTACGAGTCTCCGTAGTCTTCGAGAAGCGAGCGGCTCAAAAAGCGATCGGTAATCTATATGAAAGATGAGGGTTAGTGGGTAGTCACCGGTCAACAGCATTATGTAGCAACGAAGCACATGACAGAGAATAACGAACTTCCGCAGCATTACTCACTTTTGTCCGTCCAACCCTGCTGCCACATTTCCCGTTCCCTCCAAGGCTCGTAGTGGATTTCCTATAGTCTGGGAAGACGGGAAAATATCTGCGCAAGCGCGGCCGGCTTCCATCGTCGGGGGGGGGGGGTCTCTTAACGCAGAAGCATACTCGTTATTGCTAGGATTAGTGGCAGTTACCGCCACATTGGTTTTCCTGCTCGTCGATATCGAACAATCCTTCGCCCATGATTTCTTCCAAAACTTTCTCAATAGCATTTCCGACCGGAGCGGAATCTTGACTGCCAGCAATCCAACCGTGCTGGTGGTCATCAGCCGTGATTTGCGTCGCCCGCTCTACTCATCGATTCTGTCCGCACTCGCCCGAAAGAGTATCAGGCATAAAGGTCAGATATTTAAACTAATTCTCCAAATCGCTAGGCGAGCAAACACTAATATTCAGTAGCAAGTCACCGTTTGGGAGAACAGATCCTGGAATGCTATAGTAATGAGAGTATTATCCGTACTGCTAAGGCCCTTAATTCTTTCAGGCGCATACACAGTGCTATCAAATTCTTGAAGTTCCAATCAGAGCCATAAATAATGCACGAGAGCTCGATTGCAATGACCAAGAGAACTAAAATCGGCGAGGTGTGACAGTGTCAGTTTGATTTGGGCGAAGTTGTGCGACTCGATAATCGTCTGCCACTCTCGCGACACAGTGGCGAAGCTAGGTAACCAAGCTGCAACCGTCCAGCAGTAAGACTTCTAGGATCATAAGTCGGATCTCTTTGGGCAAGCAGCCCCAAGGCATCTCGTCAAATGTCATTAGATATATTGTTGCTGTTTTCGTAAATGATAACAGGCAAGAGGGTTGATACACTACTTGAGATTAGAGGGCGTTGTAAGGTGAGAGGTAATCATGGATGGTAAAGAGCAGAAAAGGTTGGTATTAAGGGATGGTAGTTGATGATGATGAAGAGAGATTCGCACAGGCGATTGTTTTTAGTGCAGCTTGTGACTCTTGTCGACTGTACGCTTAGGCTTTTAGCTACCTACCTCCACGCCAGATAAGCTTGGTTCTGTGAAGAGGAGAGCTAAATAATAGTTTGATAGCCCGGCTGTTTATAGATCAGATAAAAGCCGATAGATAGCTACTTAATCTCTCTCACACATACTAAATTACCTAGCTATAATTGAGATCTAGAAGACGCATGACGAGATAATCCTGGAGAGCATGTTGCTGGCCTTGAGCTGAGCCAGTGCTAGTCTCTGGGAGCCTTGCGATCCATCTTTTGTAAGAACAGGGCTTGACGATTTCCATCATGCTCCTGGGTTTGTAGGTGGCTGAAACCGAATGTCGTCAGTTGATCCGTCGTCGTGATGGTGGCCCTAGGGAAGCCAGCCTGTTGTTTGATGGTGGCCTGTATCACTCTCTTGCGCGATGCTCTGGAGAGGACTGCAGAAACCCTTGGGATAAGAGACAGCCTGCATATTGACGACATATGCCAGCCATCTTACAAACGGCCCTCTTCTGCCTTTGCTTAAGTGCTCTAATAATGCTCCAATAATGCTCCGTCAACGCAAGAGCTGACTAAGCTTTTCGACAACTGATAACTGACGGAAGCAAAGGGCGGTCGCGAGCAAACTTTTTATCTACAATGCTTCGGCGTTCTTCTGTCGCTTTAAGACGATGAACTTATGGAACTGTCGTACTGTTAAATAAACCTTCTTTCTTATATTCTTGAGCCTCAAGTGGAAAGCCTGCCTGCGTTCGACGGGGCCCGCCCAAGCTCGACTTTTTGCCTGTTCCGCCAGCCGGTTCAATGGATCAAAAATTCATCCAAAATCATAGCATCAGATCATCATGGGCTGTTTGTACATAGACTGAGACCTGCTTCGTTTTCAATGGTCCCCCATGCTATATCTATGCTCGGAACTCGGAACTCGGAACTCGAAACTCGGGCTCAACAATGATAATACTATACTCCCGAGGTCGTCGCTTTCTCTGATTTTCTATGAACGTTTGCAGCCTTATCTGCCTCAACGTTCTTGAAGCCCTTCGTATTGTGATTCTGTATTTACTTCAAATGGACGAATGCTCTCTCTTCATGACCAGCAGGCCACCAGTGTGGGTTGTGTTGATATCTTGGTCCGTGAGTATTGCGTCTCCCCGATGAGACGAAGCACAAAAGGCTATTTATTCTATGCTATCAGTGGTCCTCCTTTTCATCGAAAACGAATTATAAGTGGTTAAATTATTCTACTGATCAGGAGCAGCTCTCTCGCAACGTGGCGCTCTTGTGGTCCACGGGTGCTCGTACTATGTAGGCGGAGGAAAGCAAGCCCAGTCCCGCTGAAGGCGAGTACTGGCAGAGGGCATCTATCCTATCCGTATGGATCTGCTGATTGACATGCCACACATTGCTCGCCGATAGTTTCAAAGAGAAGCAATTACTCACGTATGCGAGCGCGAGTTCTGCGTGCGACGGACTGAGCAGGGCATTCCCTGGCTGATTGGGCAGCGCGGCGAGCTACCAGAGTACAAAGCACCATAAAACGACTCTCTCCCATTGGGCAGATCGATAGGGCGCCGATCGCCAAGGGGAACATGGGTTTGGAACATGGGCTTGGTATCTCAAGATCAAAGGAGATCAGCTGCTCTGAATCTTCATGGTCCATTGGATCTGGCTTTGGTTGGAAACGTGGCTGGTCAGCTCACTCTAGTCATCCTGCATTGATACCTGGTACAAAGTCGTGTGCACGTTTTCCATATTCAAGATGACCGATTGGCTCCAGGTCACAGCTGTGAAGCGCACCCGAGCTGCTAGTGACAGCTGTCCATCGATAATCACATCGCATGCCATCGTCTGCTATCCCGTCGGCACAGGAGCCGAAGGATTGGAGTTTCTACGAAGTATCTCCTCGATAGGTCGGTCACGCACGACACTGAAGGCATGCGCCATTGCACACACTATAATGGCCTTAGCTATGGTGTTTTCTCATTGCGAACGACAAAGTCTATTATATTGATATTACCGCGCAGTCTGGTCCACACTATTTCCTTACTAGGTGTACGTGCGTTGGGGTAAGCTTTCAATAACCGCTTCTTCGGGAAGCCTTGCCTCATGGCAGTCAGGGAAGAGCCCTGATAATCTGGTATTGGGCATCGTCAGTGTCTCACACGGATAATCGGGTGCTTTATCAAGTGAACTCGGGATCCCCCGTGCTCTTCCCGCCATCTTCTCGCCGTCCTTCTTATACTTTGTATTACTTAAGTAGTACCAGTCAGCCAGCCAGCCAGCCGGTATTTGAATACTTTGTTGGCATCAACCTCGGTTCTGTGAGCTTATGTCGCTAAACATGTCTGGATCATACCACTTGGAGAAGTATGAGCCACCGAAGAACCAAGCGCCCTCCAAAGTGCACCGGTTCCCGCTATACCAGAGGCCCGCTCCGAAGCCCGCTCCGAAGCCCGCTCCGGCACCTCCGCCGGCCAAGGAACCTCCGCAGGAAGAGAAACCGGCCCCTCCACCACCGCCGACGTGGTCGGACTGGCAGTTGATCAAAAGTCCTCAGTGGGAGGGATACTGGCGAGCGAGTGCTCTGGAGGATGGTGAGCATACCTCACAACACCCGACGAGTGACCCTTCCGAGTCCTGACTGAGAGTCCTGTACAGGTGGATGGCATTACCACTTCACCAAGGATGGAAAGACGATCTGGGAGCAAAAGGTCCCCAAGCCAGAGGCGCCAAAACCGTCATCAGCTTCGGCAAAGACTGCTGGTGAGCTAGTGCTGTTTGGAGAGGCCCCTGTTACTGCTTCTACCACCACCCACGCCACATCCCAGGCGCCATCGTCGAGGCCAACCATCACAGCCGGCGATGGCATGAGTTGCACATCCCATCACGACACTGCTTCTTCCTCGCTCTCCCATGACCTTTCCGCCCTGACACTGAGAAGAAACAGCAGCAGCGAAACCGATGCCACCACCCGCGCTCAAGCACCCTCGTCCGCCAACACCGCCCGAGAAAAGCGGTCACCACAGCATCGAGACCGTGACACCGGCACCGGCACCGGCACCAGCACCAGCACCAGCACCAGCACCAGCACCAGCACCCACCGTCACTATCAAAGAGATTGTTCCTTCGTACACGGTGAAGAAGCCCGAGCCGCCAAACTCGCCTCCGCCGCCAAAAAAGATCACCGGAACTATCACGCTTCACATGAAAACGGGGGAAGCCGTCACGTTGCCCATCCCAGATCCCGGAAAGCCGGTCGTCATCAGAACAGTCTCAGAGAAGTAGTCAGCGCCGAGAAGGAGAGGAGGTTTGATTCCAAGATGATTGTGGATAACTGGCAATGGGGATGATGTAGCGATTGGCGGAGTCGACCTGTATGGAGGTTTGGGGTGTCCAGTGTCGTCGGCGAAGTTGTCTGGAGACCTCTTGATGGTCATTAGCCCGAACAATGTTTGCAATAGGTGCCGCTCTGGCCAATAGTAACCGTATTCGGCGTGTCAGTGGCCATGCTCAACCATCCGCATTCCGCATTCAGCCTCGTCCTGTATGTCCCGCATTGCTTGCCAAGTGCCATGCAAACTGGCCAGCGACCATATGAGACCTGCGCCGCCCCGAGCATTTGACGCAGAACTGGACTTATCATCTCATAGTTCCCTCGGCACATTCTGGCCCGGGGACCTAGACTCATTTCAATAGCAGCTTGAGCACGCAGCCAGACAACCTGGCAAGTCACATGGAAGACACTGTCCCAGCAAATACTAGCTTCTTTGGTCACCGGCCGCGTCTCGTTCTCCTCTGGCCACGTCCGCACACCGAGAAGGCGCCTGCACGGGAGTGTGTTGACTTCGTCTGCTGCTGGTGCCCGTGGCATGGTGAGTGAAACGGAGCACATCCTGTCCGTTATGAACAGTATATCTAACATCTGTTCTACAGACATGCACGAAAACAACGCCATCGGCCTCTCGGTGCAAGACCTCTCAGGCCACAGCTGGACCGCATACGGCGACAAGTATCTGCTCGACAAGGCTGACAAAGAGAACTACCAACTCTGCTGGAAGGCGGTGCAGATATCCGTCAACACGGGCTTTCACGGCCTGGATGACAGACACCGTGCCGTCCGTCGAGGAGGAGCGATCTCGCTAAGAGAAGGCAGTGGCAATACACCCCGGATTATAGGCTTGCTACTATAGCGTTGTTGACGTGCAAGACGGGGGGGGGGGCATCGGGAGTACCTTCTTGTGCTCGTGCCATTAGACGTCAATCGTCCTCAACTACATGACATATCTAGTATCGCAGTTAAGTGACTGGGTAGAGAAGTACACGGACATCGCTATTTTCATTACTGGGATAAAGCGACCTACTAAACCTACCTACCAAACCTACCTACCTACCTACCTTAGGTAGGTAGGTAGTTCCCGAGTGAGCATGAGCATGCCGGGGACCCACAGATGAAATTTTGGGAAATCCTGAGTGGCCATGACTTTTCATGACTTTCTAGGTACTTGTGTGCCGTCTCTCTACCGCTAGACCACGCCATGTACCGCTTCCGTCCGCTGACTTGATATTGTGCGGATCACCCACAATCAAAAAACACCATCGTGGCGGCTGCCCGCAGCAAACTTCTTTATTCCCCCGAGGTGCACCGTGCATCCCACCAAAGTCCTACGTTTCGTTTGCCAGGTAATTTCCGTCCACGAGGAGCATCCCGCCAACATTAAAATGGCTGGACCAACCCCGTCGCCTGCTCTAAAAAACGTCGAACCAACACATCAGGACAGAATCTCAGATTACATCTTCATGCCACCGTGTTTTTCTCACGGGCAATTCTGCAAAGTTTTCAAGCCTTCTCTCATTATGTGGTCGTTCCCAGGACCCTCGTTTGCACTTTGCTTCGCCGATCTTCTGAGAACGATCATGCAGGAGGTGGCTGATCGTGAAGTGTCACCGTCGAAGTCGCGTCGTGGCGTTGGTCCTCTCCCGGCTCCTCTCGACGAGTCTGGCTCTTGGAAGAAGCGTCTGAAACGGCCATTCTCAAGCAGGGGCCGGACTTCAACAGCCACATCCACAAGTTCCTCCGGCTCCTCCAGTTTCTACTATCCATCATGAACGCGGCCATGTTGAAAAGGCCCATCCAAAGCACCTCGACTTCGCCATCCTCAGACATAACAACCTCAGTTCCGCATCAACATCACGGGTATCTCGGACCACGAGCTGCCGACAATGAGGGCATCATCATGGGCAGCGTCCTCGGCGGAACTGCCCTCGTCCTGACCTGCCTGGCGTTGATTCTCTACCCCATCTGGCGCAGACGCCGTGCACAATCCAGCCCCACGCCCAAGCGCCCCCCGAACCGCCTCTCCAAACTCTGTGCCTCGCCCCTACCCCGACCAACTGACATCGACCTCCACATGGTCCGCCCCGTGACACCCTCGCCCCGCCGGCTCGCCATCGACGCCTCAGCACCTCACGTTGCCCGCCCTCTCGGCACGGTCTCGACGCGGTGGGACGTCGAGAAGGCCGCCGTCCACACGCCGTCGGGTCATCCGGCGATCGTGTGGCGCGGCGACCTCTTGCGCAATGACAGTCCCGTGGGAGCGAGGCCGGAGGATCCACAGGTCCGGCACCGGCAGCCGGAGCCGTCCGTCTCGAGCACCTTTGCCGCCGAGATGTCCAGCCTCTTGGACAGCATCTCGGTCAAGTCGAGCTACAGCTCGCTGCGGTCCGGTGGCGCAGTCCTGGGTGTCCCGCCGCGGCTGCAGACACCTTTGTCCGTGCAGCAGAAGCCTCGACAGGAGAGTTGTGCGACTGGTGCCGGGGCGACGAGGGGTTCTGTGTCTGACGGTGGTGGTGTCGGGCCGGATTCGTTGTCGAGGGTGCCTTCGCCGTCTTCACCCGGGTACAGCTTATCCAAGATCGGGAAGAGAAGCAAGGAGAATATGCAGAGCGGATCTTGCGGAGAGGAGATAGTGGTCGGGATGTCCGTTGGTTCCGGCTGTGAGAGTTCGTGATAGGAGCATATCGTGCGGCTCTCAACTCCTTTGACTGAATACCTTGGTAGGCTGTTTTGGTGGTAGGATCGGGATGGGATCCTCGCCGTATCCTTGGAAAAGGGAATACGCAGCTTTCATGAAATCGGAATGACAATAACATATCAACAAGACCACGTCAGCCTGTGTTGCCATCGGTGTATACCGCCTGTGTATACCACCTGTCAGGAGACTCGTTGTGGACTTGGAAGTTCTACCTGTTGATTGTCGTCGTTCAATACGTCGCCGCCCAGATCCTTTACGTCCTGACATATGTGAAATTCTGGTCACCTTTACGAAACGTAACAGGCCCCAACCAAGGTTTGTCATCAAAGACCAGAAGTGGCTGGAGATTCCTTATTGATGCCGCAAGACAGGACAACCACTTCCTCAATGGAAGGCATGACCGATGAATACGTCGTGGGCCATGTACGTTTAATGCGCTTGCTCGAGTCGCGCTGGCACTATGCTCACCTTTCCGTAGCCATCTTTCGCGCCCCGTCAGGACCGCTACCAGATGTAAATCATCGAGGGCATCCGTATCCCGAAGCCGAAGGGAACGGCTGTGGATGTCTTGCCGGCACCCATCTGCATGAACCCTCCTCTCACATATGGGGCGAAGACGCGGCCGAGTTCCGCCCGGACCCATGGGACCACCCGACGCAGGAGCAGGCGTCGCCCTACGTGTACCAGGTCTTTCAGCTGCGGGCCGCGGGTCTGCAACGGGAAGCAATTTTCTGCTCTCCACGAGATCAAGGCCGTGTTGTTTGCGATTGATTGTACGGCCCGCGCGCTACCGGTGTCTCGGCGTCGAGAGGGAGTTCACGGTGGAGAACCCCCGCCTTGACGGTGAGGCCTCGTGGGCTGCGGGTGAGGCTGGAGAGGATTGGTGATTCCGTTTAGGATCACTGTTTGAGACCGAGAGTGGTGGAATTATAGAAGGAGCAAGGACAGGCCTTAAAAGCTGTCTTAGACCATCTACCGGCTTGAGCCCGACACTGAGATCTCAGATGCCTCAGCACATGTGATACAGCCGTACTTGGGAGTAGCGCGGACTTGGACAGATCGGACCCGTAAACAAAGCTGGGCAAGATCTGATATGTAAGACGAGACCCAATCAGCTTCTGCAGCATGGCCGAAAAGGGAACAGATCCACAAATCCCAGCAGAGCTTATTTGGACGGGCAACGACGGGTTGGTTCATGAAACTTCATACCACCAAAACCACCCAAGTGCCGCCTCGGTAGCCCCGGTCACGATCACAGCGAATGTGGGAGAGGAGAAGACTCGACACTTCTGGCACAACGTGTATATATATATATATATTCTTCAGCGTCTCTGCAGCTGTACGAACGGCTATTTGCGTCTTTGGATGGACAGGGTGGCGAGCTGGATTCTGTGGAGACCGTAAAGGGGGAGGAGTTGGCGGGAATAGGACGAGGACGACAGGACGGACGAAGTCTGGAAAGGTGAGAGGAGTGGACGACCAGGACGTCGTCTGGTCAGAAATACTCGATACTGGGGCCTGGGAGCTGACAAGGGGCTGTATCATCTATACCTCCACACCAGCTCGATTCGAACTTTCCTGACTCTCTGCCGATCCACCCCTCGGTTAGTTTTGACGAAATATGCTTCTGTATGCCTCCCACGTAGACTGACTCGGAAAAGAAGAAACAAAGAAATAGAACGAAACAAAAAAAAAACCAAAAAAAACCATTTCGTTCCGTTCTTCGATCATCCTTTTCAAGGCCTTGACATTTCTCCGGGCTCTGGTCGGTCTAAGTATCTCTATCATTCAAAGCGCCTTCGGCTGCATTTGAAGAAATTTTGTGTAGGACGAGCTCAAGCTTCACCCAACTTTATGAAGAAGAAGAAGAAAGAATACGCCGCATCATAATAATGAGTCAAAAGTAATGGAAATTCTTATGTTGGTATCGAATATACACGTCCGCGCAACTATGCTACATGCTCTCCCACCTCATCCGTCTAGTACCAGACAGCCTTGTTCCAGAACGTCACCTTCTCGTTGGCCAAATCCGACGTCTGCGTGTAGAAGCCGGTGGTGTTGAAGACAATGTCATATTGGCTCTCGCTGTAGAGTGGCCACTCCAGCTTGTCCTCGGGCCACATGGTGTTGGGATTGCCAGTCAGCACGAAAGAAATCAGGTACTTCTGCATCTTGACGGCTGTGGCTGCGTCAACCGAGCTGCTGCCGCCGGGACCGCCGGCGCCACCGCCAGGGGCGGTAGAGTTGGATGATGCTGCTGTGGTTGTGGTTGTGGTTGTTGATGATGAGTCGGACAGGCTGTAGGTGCTGTACCAGTAGTAGCTCTGGTCGGTGCCGTGTGTGGATTGGTCGATCTGGACCATGCCGTTCCAGGTCTGGTTATCCATGGCGTGGGTAAAGGCCATGTTGTGGGCTGTCAGGTCGAAGTGCTGCTTTATGTCACTGAACCTCAGGCCGGGGCTCGTGTAGTCGTCCTCCGGGTAGAGGGCCAGGATCTTGTCCAGCTGGGTATCGGTGAGAGAGGGGAAGAAGATCTTGAGGTAGGTGGAGACATCCTCCGTGGTGTCCACGCCGGAGTAGTCCTGGCCGTTGGTCTCATGCTGCTCGTGCGTGATGACGGCCGGGCCGGAGAAGTTGAAGCGGCGCTGGTAGAACTGGGCCTCGTACGTGTCGGCGACAAAGTCGCCATCGACGCGGGGCTGCATCTGGAAGAGGTACTCGTCCACGAGCGTGTCGGCCGTGTCCTGGAGGGTGGTGAAGTTGACGGCGCGCAGGCAGGTCAGGTCGCCCCCGTCGCAGCCGACGGCCGAGGAGACGTTCTGGAAGAATGTCTCGGCATGCTCGTGCCCTGCGCCCGGGACAAAGCCTGGCGACATCACGTAGGCCTGGGCGAACAGCTGCTCCGCGTGGCCTGCGAACCGGGTCATCTCGAAGAGCGTCTGAGACCCTCCAGCGGAGAAGCCCATGGCGGTGATGGCATCGGCATTGCCTCCGAACTTTCCAATGTACTTGTGCACCCACTCCAGGGCGTGCTGGACGTCCCATAGACCGACGTTGCTGGTACCGCCCTGGTGGAGCAAGGAAGGGCCATTTGCCAGTCCGGTCATGCCAAGCCGGTAGTTGTAGGACACAAAGATGAAATCAGTGGAGAGGTCGAACTATATTCCTGTTTGTCAGCGTGGATGGATGATGGAAAGAGACAGGATGGTGCTCACGAGGCCCTCGGGTGTGTTCTCCGACTTGGAACCACCAGTGAAGCCACCGCCATAAGTCCAGAACAGAACGGGCAGAGAGGCGTTTCCGGAGTTCGCAGGGGCCCAGATGTCCATGTACAGACAGTCCTCCTCGCTGGCGCAGTCCACGTCGCTGGCAGCCAGAGATCCATCATTGATCTCCGTCTCCACAGGAGGCCACTCGGGCGCGGCAAAGCGCAGGTCGCCGGTGGGCACGGCGGCGAAACGAATGTTTTGGTACTTGTAGAAGCCGACGGTCGTGTTGGAGGCGGCCGGGACGAGGGTGCAGTAGTCCAGAGTGACGGTAGGAGTACTGTCCTCGGCCTGCCGGACCACACGAGACGGGGGCAAGGAGACGGCCGAGGCGGAGACGGCCAAAAGAGTGGGAAGGAATTGACGCATGGTGAAAAAGAAGGAGGTGTCGGTCCTTGCTGAAAGGAGTGGCCAAGCGTTGTCCGCTCGGAGGGAGGGGGGGGAGGATTTGGGCCATGATATATATCCATCTTCTGTGCCATCCTCTGATCCATCCTCTGATCCATCTTCTGATCCATCTTCTGACGATCATGAGGGTGCGATTACGCGTTGTGGGCGACTGATTCAGGCACATGTCGACACCTGCTCGCCTTGTCGGAGCCACCCCATGCCATCGCATGCCATTCAGCATAGCCCTCAGGGGGGACCGTTGTCGTATGACCGTCTGTAGCTCCGAGCCTTGGGGCCCCCAGCCTTGGGGCCCCCAGCCTCGGGCCCCCTTCAGGATCACGGCTGTCCACCACGTGGCGCAAGACCAAACAAAGCAGATTGCAGTCTTGGCAGGGACACCTTCCATATATCCATATATGCTGTTTACTATGTATATGCGAACAGTTGGACCAGTGGGCAGGCCCCAGTGGGTAGGCCCCATGTTGAATGGTCGGCGGGCCCGGGGGCACCTCGGTCTCTTGCGCCTAGTCGTCATCGTTTTCTGGTACGCCTCCATCACGCCGTCCGGCTTCAGCCCACATTCCGAACCCTCGGCGTGCGCACACATACGTCAACAACGAGGCGGTGCGGGCGGTGCGGGCGGTGCGGGCGGTGCCTGGTCGTGCCTGGTCTCGCCTGGGAGAAATCAAAGGAGTAGGGCAAACAATATGCATCATTTGTTTCGGTCTTGCTCAAAGCGGAGGGGCGTTTGTTGATCATGTGTTCGTCCCAATTGCGGTCGGCGGAAACGGGTCGGCCGAGGGCCAAGCCTCGCTCGAGTCAATGCAATTTGGTACAGTGTCATCCCTGATAGATTGCCCAGAGAAAAACAAAACAGAAAAAGGGAAGAAAAAAGGAGACGAACTGTATCCTATCAGAGAGGCGGTTCCTGGGTCTCGTTCTATTCTTGTGCACGTCAACTGCAAGTCCCTGCCGGTGCGTGGGAAGTGGATCAAAGTCGCAGTGCCCATGGTTCAACCGTGGTATATTAATAAGTACAACAGTGGCTGTTCAGACTTGTTCGGAGAATAAAAAAATAAAACTCTATATATATCTCTCTCTAACCAACTAACCAAAAGCCGATAGCTCCGATACTCAACCCCCAGCCCACCCCTTCAAACTCCCCACTCACCCCCTCCCTCTCTAGTTCGCCCGCCTCTTGTGGCAGTTCTTCTTCGTGCTCGTGGCCAGCGTCGTGGCAGCCTCACCAGTCGAGGCAGGAGCAGCCGTGACAGGCGCCGATGTCGTGAAGCCCTGGGACGACTGAGCGTGCGGCGACGAGGAGCTAGGCGCAGGAGCCACCACGGACGACGAGGACACCACGACAGAGGACGTCGGCGTCGCGTCCGCCTCGACACTGCTGGTGGTGACGGTGGACGCCGCCGCGCTGCTCGTGGCCACCACGGCGCCGGTCGACACGCCCGCGCTGAAGGACGCGACGGAGAACACGGCGCCCGAGCCGGTGAAGGGCTCGCTGCCGGCGCCGATGCTGAGGAGGTACTGCGAGTCCTCCAGGCCCTGGTTGTCGACGAGGTACGACAGGAAATCCATCAGGTCGCCCTCGAACGCCTCGACCGCCGCGTCGGCCACGAAGCTGAAGACGTGCATGTCGCCGTTGTACCCATCGTACAACGACCACGAGGCGCCCGCGATCTGCAGCGCGGTCGCCACCGCCGAGCCCGTGCTGGAGATGGGGCCCGCGCCGCCGAGGGCGTCGAGCCACACCATGACCTCGTACTCGTCCGTGCCCGTGGCGGACGAGCTCGTGAACATGTCGTAGCTGACGTCGGCGACGATGTCGGTGCCCGTGTAGCTCCAGGACCAGAGGGAGGGGATGGACGAGATGTCCGCCAGCGTGGCGACGGCGTGGCTGGTCACGGTGTTGGCGAACGACTTGACCTGCGAGCTGTTGCCCGACCAGGACCACGACGTCGACCACGCCAGCACGCCGTCCTGCAGCGACTCGACCGTCGTGCACTGCGAGCCCGTGCCCGAGGCCTCGTTCCAGAGGTCCTGATAGACCGTGTAGACCCCCGTCTCGACCGAGTCCCACTGCCCGCAGATGGAGGTCGCGCGGGCCTCGATGCGGGTGGGCCGGTCGTCTGCGGCCGTGACTGCGCCGGCGGCGAGGAGGGCGGTGGCGAGGAGGGCGTTCATTTTGTGTGGTGTTTGTTGCTGGTTTGTTCTTTTTGGGAAAGGAAAGAATGAATGTGTGGACTGATATATAGGCTGTCAAGGGAGTGGAATATGCACACGAAATTGCGAACGAACGAGTGGGAAGCCTCCGGGGCTGTGAAGGCGATGTCGACGTGGATGGTTCAAAGCAGGAAAGACCTGAAGACGACCAAGAAAGAAAGAAAAAGATAGGTCACAGATGGCAAAGGGGCGAGTCGTTGACATTTTATTCCAGCCGTTCAGCCCGGCGATTCGCATGATCCCTCTTCCCTTTGGGCCTGGACTCTCTCCCCGGATATGGCTTTGTGGGAGTGATGCCATACGATGGTGCCCGGGGTTGCATCCCGATTCACGATAGCGTCGCCCACAGTTGAGATGACGAGATCCGCATGCGCGAGGGAAATCTTCCGAGTGGACAGCTGTTTCCAACGCCGTTCGAGCCGCAGTGCCGAACAAACCACAACCACGCCATCGCGTTTCTGCCGATCCCTTTCGGATGCCCCTGATGTCAGCCCTGTCAGCTGGTAGCTTGTCATCCTGGCAAGACACAATGGCAGACTGGTATGTTTGACGTTTTATGGCAGCTTCGACTAGTGATGAACGGCGGTTTTCGTCCCGATTAGAGGAGCCGGGATATCACAAGACGACCGGGAAGGTAGGAGACAAGAGACATTCTTAGATGAAAAGAAAAGGTAAAGCTGGAGAAGACGACAATGCCGGCTAGCAGGTAAAGCAAAACAAGTCACACAGGCTGAACCAGAATAGAAAACACAGCACAGAACAGAGGTACTATTTTCGCGACCCCAAGAAGACACTACCCATTTGATACCCATTGCGCCCAGTGTGCAGCATCGCTCATCGTCGGAGATGGCAACCATCTCCGTCTCCGTCACGCCAATTTATCTATCAGTCTATCGTCGGCGACCCATGAGTGCATCCATTTTAAACCCAGGCCCAAGCCCAAAACCCCCCCCGAAGAACGGCACAGTCGTCCTTCAAAGGAGAAAGGGAGGGGGTCATGTATGGTTGTAACGTATCCGGCCGTCGCAAATGTCCATGTGTAAAAAGAGAACAAATTAAGAGGAAGTGTCAAAAGCTGTCGGGCCGCTTGAGCCACTTCTCTGAGAAGCTAACCCGCCGACGTGGCCGGAGTTCAAGTAGATGCAGCCAATCCGACCAAGAGCACGACGCAACAGTCCACCGTCTTCGAGGGGTCTGCCGCCTTCAATCCCGCGGGTCGTAGATGCGGCTCTTGATGTACTTGGTGAGCGCAACATCTCCCCACTCCTCCCACTCGTTCCATTGCTCCTCGGGCAGCGCGGATACACCTTCCCGGCGGGCAGCCTTCATTACCTCGCGAGCCACAATAATGCTCGCGTCGCGCACGCGCTCGATGCGTGGATAGATCAGGCCCTTGTGGATCTCATCAGCGTTCAACGAGCCGGCAAGGGCCGCGGCAGAGGTGTAGATCATCTCGTCGGTGACCCTGGTGGCCTTGGCCAGGATCGCGCCGAGACCAATACCGGGGAACACGTAAACATTGTTGCCCTGGTTGGGGTGGTATGTTACGGCTCGGTCGCCATTCTTGACGGTGTATGAGGCGAAGGGTGAGCCAGAGGCGAAGATCACGCTGCCCTCGGTCCAGTTAATGGCCTGCTCGAAGGTGCACTCGGCCTTGGTAAGGGGGTTGGAAAGCGGGAAGAGGATAGGCCTGCGGCCGAGACCACCTGCGTCGACGGAGGCCTTGAGAGCGCGCACGACGGACTCGGTGAACACGCCGAAGGTGGCCGTGAGACCGACCAGGGCGGTCGGCTTGACGTACTCGATCACTTCCTCTAGGGTGCGGAACTGGTGGCCGTTGTTGTCTGTGCGAGCGAAGTACTTCTTGTGCTCGGCGAGCTTATCCCCACGGTCCTTAGTGACGAGACCCTTGGTGTCCACCAGCCAGAACTTGTCCTTGGCAGCCTGTTCAGTCAGACCATGGCGGGTGTAGTACTCCACCAGCTGCTTGGCGACACCGACACCTGCGGAGCCGGCGCCCATGAAGACGAGGCGCTGCTCCTCGATCGGGACACCTGACAAATTCACAGCACCGATATAACTATGCGTTTATCTATGTCAGCAACAAGAACATCGTGAGATAGAAGAGCATCAGAGCTCGAGGCAAAACCTACCCAGCCAGAATGACGGAGCCAGTTCCCTGGATATCGTCATTGAAGCACTTGTACCCATCCCGGTAGCGGTCGAGGTAGTTGAAAGCCTTCTCGGATTCAAAATCCTCGAATTGCACCACCATGTTCGGGTACACCTCTTTCGTGGCGGCCATGAACTCGTCCATAAAGGCCTGTTGCTCGGGAACCGAGGGGCGCTTCTGCCGCAGGCCCAGGTAGAGCTCGTCCTTCAGGTTGGTCTCGTTATTTGTGCCGCAGTCCAGCACAATGGGTAGGGTCTTGGTGGGGTTGATACCGGCGCAAGCCGTGTACAGGGCCAACTTGCCGATGGGAATACCGATGCCGTTGAAGCCCAGGTCGCCGAGACCCAGGATGCGAGAACCGTCGGTGACGACGCAGATCTCCGGGTTGGGGTAGGGCCAGTTTTTCAGAATGGTCTTGATGGACTTCCGCTGCTTAATCGAAATGTACAGAGCCTCTGGGCGAGTGTACAAGGTCGAGTATTGCAGGCACACATCACCAATGGTGGGAGTGTAGACGAGGGGCATCAGCTCCTTGCCGTGGTCCATGAGCAGGCGGAAGAAGAGATCCACGTTCTGGTCCTTGATGGACGACAGGTAGAGGTACTTGTCCACGTCGGTCTGGCGAGAACGGATCATGCGCATGGAGCGTTGGCATTGCTTCTGCAGGTCCTCCATGGTGTGTGGTAGCAAACCAGTCAGGCTCTTGGTGACACGCTCCTCTGGCGTGAAAGAAAGACCTGCGCTGGGACATCAGCATGGAGACGGGCGAGAGTGAGACTTGATAATGTGGCAGTTGTGCTGATTTACCCTTATTGAACGTAGGTTCCCGCAGGACCTGGTGGCCGACGGCCTGCAGCTTGGCGACGTCGGTGACATAGACAGGCTCGCGGGTCTGCTTGACCTCGCCGTACGTGTCTTTCCTGTAGCCGCGCAGCTGGTCAAGCTGCTGGGCCCTCATGGCCTCCTCGATGGCCTGGATATCGACAGAAGACATTGGGTTCAGGGTGGATATCCTTCTCGCGGAGAGAGAGATGCGTTTTGAGATGGAGGTGTGAGAAGAGCGACCTGTGGAGGGGGCGGGAGAGGATGATCGAGGAGTAGAAATATCTGAACTGGATGAGCTGTAAGGATAAGGTACGGTCGCCATTGGCGTCTTAGGGATGGGGGAGACGAGAAGATGAGGGAGAGAGGAGAAGAATAAATGGGCGGAGGAGATGCGGTTCGAGGCAGCTTTTGTGAGTGGCAGCGAGTTTGTGTGCGAGAGTGAGGTCGCAGTAGTAGAGTCCGAAGGGAAGGCGCTATGGAGCTGTTGCTGGGGACTGTGGTGGGGGTACGAAGATAGAGCCGGTAGGGGTGGCCGAGGGGGTGACGGAGAAGGCGAGGATGGTTGAGGCTCGGGGTCTGGATGAATCAGATGTACAGGCTGGTCAGCCAGAAGGGCGGTGGTCCGTGATGCAGGTGCAGGTGCAGGTGCAGGTGCAGGTGCAGGTGCTGGTGCAGGTGCTGGTGCTGCTGCTGCTGCTGGTGCTGGTGCTGCTGCTGTCACTGCTGTTGCTGATGCAGGAGACAAAAGAGGAGATGATGACACCACTGGACGAACTGCTGGGGCAAATGTCTTTGCACATCTGCTGCTGCCGGCGCAGGATATATGTATCCGTACTCCGTTCAACAATACGGTCGAGAGCGCCATTGGGGGGAGCCGTGGCTTGTTTCCCAGCAAGTCCGGTGCGAGTTGGAGAACTTGGAGTTGAGCCTGGACGGGCCTGACGGGCTAATGCAAGGTCTCGATTTCAGAACCCTTGCCCTGGGACTTTTGGTATCGGGTAGTTTCAACTTTTGCCGCCGCTTGTTTCAAATCAGACCCCAACGTGTTAGTTGGAGCAGCGCCGTAAAGAAGAGGTCTCAACCTTCTGTGAGCCCCAAAGATTCTTTCCCATCGTCAGCCGAGTTTGGTCTTCTGTCGTTGGATGCCCGGGTACCCGGGTAGCCATGGGCGGGGGGACCTAAGACGGTATGGAGAAAGACTGACTGACTGACTGACTAGGTGAATAAAGAACCGGCCGAGTCGTCTAACTGCGGCCTCCCTGGTTAGGTAGCTACTTGGTACCTAGTAGGCCTAGCTAGAGCAGTCTGCACTGGTCAGGGATTAGGTAGATCAAGACGTGGTCAGTGGTCGGTGCTCGGTGGTCGGTGCTCGGTGGGCGCCCAAAAAGCCAACCTCCAAAAATTAATTGGTCCGGGAACAAAATTGATTCATCAGGCGGCTGAACTTCCACATGTTCTGAGGGTGACGGAGTGAATGCGAAAAATCAACTGATAATTGGAAAACCCTGCGTCTTCTTCTCTTCTCGTAGCCTGACAAGATTTCCTCATGGCAGGGTCAGCCCCGAACATCGGCTATGTCCTGAGTCAACATGGCGACTTTGCTACTGCTGCGTGGCTTTATTGCCGCAGCCGTCGGTGCACCAAAGCGTTGGGAAATTCTTGAAATTGAATTTCACAAGGCCACGGCCACCATTCGCTTGCGTCCGCAGACTAGCAGGGGTCATGGGTCAATGGCCCGCCGCTACCAGGGGGCTCGAGGGGCCGCGCTAGCCTCGCCGGAGTCCTCCACTCTCGACTTCATCCCTTCTTTTTGGTGATGGTGGCAGGTCGATGGCAGGTCGAGCACTGCTCGATTGGACCGGTTGTAACTCTACTGGATAGTCCCTCTTCTCCTTTCACTACCAACAGAAAGAGGGAACTGACCCAGATAAAATAAAATAAAAAATAAAAAAAAGAGCAGAAGCGGTGAATCTTGTCCAGAGAAACCACCCGACGGGAATTCACCCAACCCATTGGGCCATACCTAGGCACCTCACCCGCAATTTCGAGTAGGGGTCACTGTGAGCCGCAACAAATCTTCAGCACGTCTCAGCCCGTTCCGAATACCTCCGTTGATCCCCCCCCCCACAAATGCGATGCCAAATCTCCAGGCTTTCGGATCACGACCGCTGATCCTTCAATCCGTCCCACTTCTCTGCGCAAAAGCGAGCAACAGCAGACTGACAACATGATTTCATCAGATGGTGGAAAGATTGCCATCCCCATTCAGCCCTGTCCTAAAGATCCCTCCAAGATCCCACACGGGAGTCTTCCGCGATTGTCCCCACCGCTGTATCTATCGCCCTTATCCCTTTCTCCAAAACGACGCATCATCAACCAGTCTGCTGTTTCTTCCGTCATGGGCATTGACGCCGAAATACTTGGTGCACCCAAATCTCTGGGTCGCCTTCCAGAACGTTTGAGTTTCTGGGTTTCTTTTGGTTTCCCTTGGCGGACACAAGCTCTGGTTCTCTGCAGGGGTGTGCTTATCCGAACACGCTTGGAACATTCCGACTTTTCCCGACAGACGGGGGTCAGGGTCTGTGGCTGCTGTTCAGCCCCCCCGGCCTTCTCTCCCCCTTCGTTGTTCATCACTTCTTCCCGGATCGCCGCCAGATCGGTTAGGTGAGGTCTCCCTTGGAAAGAAAAGGGTCATGCACAAACAGTTGCCATCACATCCCGGCTGTCATGGTATTACACTACTATGTATATGCGACAGCCGATATAGGGTACGATACCTTTCTTCCTTCTGCAGCTTGCCAGCCTGCACACCACACACATAGTTAAAGCCTGAGCCAGTGAAACACAAACTTTTGCTGACGATTCACCCGCGTCTGATGTGCACAGTGGCGATGCTCCCCCATGAAAAGCTCCACTTACCTCAAACAGAAAACCTCCTGGTTCTCTTCATGCGACTCGCGCTCATCCTTCAACATTGGTCTGACAAGGGATTGGCCCCCCTGCCACTGGGTCTGATATTCCCCAGGCCAAGCGATCTTGATGGGGCTTGGAAAAGCTTCGCCTAGCCATCACAGGCGCTCTGAGATCGAGCCCTACCACAGTAAACAGCCTACCATGTGCTAACTTAGTAAGTGCATGGGTTGAGCCACGCAGCCACGTAGCAATGCGGCGTTTCAGCCAACAGACGCAGCATGCGGCATCAGTGTGTCATTCAAGCACGTAGCACCTCGTCTAGCCGCCAGATCCTATAGTATAGTTTGGCATCTGGAAAATCAGCACCCAAAGTTTTCAACAAACTCCAAAAAGAAGAGGGAAAAAAAGAAGAAAATCCCCACACTGGCTCTGCCATATACCGTAAGTTTTATCCACGGCGGGCCGTCTGATCTTCGATCCCGTCCGCGCGGGTCAAGCCTCAGCCTTCCCCGTCGCTACCAGCTGGCTGCGAAACACGAGCCACACAACTCTCCAGCCAAATAAAACAAACGCTAATATAAACTCGTCGTTTTTTTGACGGGTTGAACTGGACAAGAGGATGACATGGCTGTCTGTCTCCCCCAACGTTTTCCCTCGGCCCCAACGCGGATTCCAGGGCGCTGATCTTCCCCAGGCCGTCTGTTCGTACATTTCGTACATTATTCATCGCTTGCTGACTAGACACTCCGCATGCGATCTGCGGGTCTTATCCAGAGCAGTCCATTGGTTCTGCTTTCTCACGGCCAAGTGGTGAAACCCATCTCTTTTTTCCAAGCCGGACCTCAAGATCTCCCATCTAACGGACAGACACGCGACCTACCACTTAGCCCCAAGTTTAGCAGCGAATGCCGTCCGTGGTGGGCCCACCACCGCCATATGGTTTCTGGGGATACATTGCATGCTGCATGCAGGCTCTCCGAAGTGCGTGCAGGATGCAGTATAAAAAGCCCCACGAGCGACAATCGGAGTTGCCCTCAACGGTAATTGGGGGTGTGGGAAGGCAGACCCTCCCCCAAGATTTGTTGGTGGTAGTGCATGCAAATGCATCCCATCCACATCCCCACGCCTCGGGGAATGCCTACCGGACATTTCGGTAGGGCTGAGCACAATACGCGCCGCGCCAAGAGGGCCAGCCGGACTCCCTTCGACATCCGCGGGCCACTTCGGTCACCGATTGGTAACGTGTGCGCACGCCCAGATGGGATCGGACATTTTCAAAAAGACGGTCTGCGGGGACCCCAGAATCTTGGTTTCTCGCTTGGAGATGATCCGGGGTTGGTCATCCATGGATCTGGCAGTTCTTCGAAGGTCGCCCAGGAGATTATTATACGAGATTAATATACCTTCTCTCCTGATGATGGTGCGCATGTGGATGTTACTCCCAGAGCAGCGCTAGTGCGCAGCTTCAGGTCTGAAAGGGGAATTCCACGTAGTCATCGGCGATGATTGCTCGTACCGGGGCTGGTCCGGTTGTGGGAGGCCGTTCTGCTTTTCGGGCTCGTCTTTGTGGTTTTATGGACCTAGGAGATGTCTCCAGAATGGCTGGCTGGCTGTTCACGTGGGCTAGGGGCCAGATTCTCCTTGTTTGGTGCTTCACTCGTCAGTGCTTTCGTAACGTGTGTACAGAGGAACAGAGGATGGATGATGACTTTTGCCGGTGGTGTTCGAGTGACACCATCATACTGCTCCGTATGGGTAGGCAAGCCCACTGCAGTCTAATAGGTATGTCGTCCAGACTGTCTTCTGTGGTCAATGATTAAGAAGCCATACTGTGTGTAGGTGGTGGCGCACGTGATGCAAGTTTTCCACCTCTCACCCCTTACATCTATCTGGTGGAGGTCTTCTGGGCTTTCCCTAAACTGCTTTGCGTGCTCTGTCAGCTGAAATTTCTCTCCGTCGAGAAGGCAGGACGGTAGGAGGATGACGGCTTCATTGTGGAGACAAGGCTGCCTGAGGGGTACGCGTGGGTGAAGACGACCTGGTGGTCATTCATGATCCTCTTCAATCCTCCCTCCTCTTCCGTTCCGAAGTCACCTTGGCACTCACCTCTCTGCCTCGTCAGCGCTGCTGTTGCCACTGTGGAGGAGTGACTAGATATGTCCCCCACCCCTCCCTCCTTGCTCCCAATCTCATCACAAATCTTGTGGCCCTTTTCGGGAGGACGAGCTCCAATGCAGGTGTTCGTGCGGAGTAGTGCTTCCAACCCGACTTTATAGTGGGGCAGGACGCAAAGAAGCATCTCGCTTGCAACTGCAGCCATTTCTCCACTTACATCATCAGGTAGGGGTAGGTAACCTCGAAACGACAGCCCAAGTATCCGTACCTTTGCGAACGTCTCCTTCTTTTGAGCTTCAAACACAACAACTGCACAATGTCATGGGAGTATCCGAAGAGACGGCCCGGAGATGGGAGGCAGCCCAATACCATTTATACGAGATGCCAGACAACCACCCGCCACCCCATGATATTGACCAGCTCGCCATCCAGCACTTTGTGCATGTATGTTACGACTTCCCGATGTCTCGTCTCTAGCAGCAAGCCGAGACTAATCAAACTTCAAGGCCCGCACAAAGGAATGGGAGACTCGCCGCGGGCACTATCTGCAATGGCTAAAGGAGAAAGCTGCCATGGAGGCGCAGTATGGCGAGTGCCACTGGGTCTGGGAAGATGGCGGGCACATGTGCGACCGCGCCGACGACCGCGCCGAAGACCGCGCTAGCTCTGAGCACGACGAGGCGAGCCTAGACCACAGTCGCCATCAAGCCTGGAAGCTCTTCTCCACCATCGCCGTGTACAGGCGACAGCGAATCGGCAAGGAGTTCCACGGGTTCATGAGCCTCGCACGGGAGATGCGCGACATGATCTACACCCACGCCCTAGTCAAGGGCGGCAGCAGAAGCATCGCCGTGCCAAACTCGCCACGCCGCGGCAAGAAAAGGACGGCCCGGCCAAGGTACTGGATGAATGACGAGGGCAGCCAGTACAAGCGATACGAGGGGTTGCTGCTGGCGCTGAGACGACGCGCGTGCGGGCCGCTGGGCCTGATCCAGGGCGTGTGTGGAAGAGTGCATCACGAGGCCATGGCCATCTTCCTCGGGCGCAACCGGCTCGTTTTCCCCGCTGGACCTTTCACGTTGCCTCGCTTTTTCGACGTCCGAGCCATGGACACGGCGCCGTCCGGGACACGTCCGCGATTCGACTTGCGGCCTCCTCGGCTTCGCTGGCACTACGCCCCGTTGGTGCGCGACGTGAGCTACACGTTCGACATGCGCGATACTGAGATCTCGGACAGAAACAACCTCCTCGAGAATTACACTCTCAAGGACGGCATTGACAGGAGAGAAATCTCTGCCCAGGATGCCCTGCAGCAGCTCCACGACCAGAAGACGCGCAGTCTTGAGTTTGACTGGTCCGAACGCCTCGACATCATCAAACAAATGAAACTTGACCGGCTCCAGCTGAGTTTTGAGGAGTGCTACTGCCCGATAGGGTGCTGCCGGAAGGTAGCATGGGTGCTTCAGCGTCTGCTGCACAAGGGGCCGCCTCCAGGCACAGATGAAGACACGGTTTATTGCAATCTTGACTGGGAGCATCGGCCGCCCAAGGTCATTGAGGTTTTCGGTTGGGTCAGTGATGAGGAGAAGGACATGATCTCGCAGGAGTTGAGAACATTACCCAACCAACAGTCAACAGAGATTCGTTTCACCGCTAACCTCGACTACGAAGAAATCCTAAAGTCCGATGAGTATAGACAGCTTGCGCAACTGTCGTGTGAAGAAGACTTATGAGGATCGCAAGGGAGGTGACGCTTGTGCAAGTATATCCGGCACGAGTACCTGCAATCTTCTTATCTTAGTCCAACAGGCGATTCATCTGAACTGCAGTTCATGCAGAGTCCTAGAGGCTCTAGTCGTAGAACCTCTCATTGACTCCTGCAATGATTTCCTTCTCCCGCGTGTCAACAAGCCCAACCCGGAAGCGATGATCCTTGGCGATACGGGCGCGCGCCCATTCTGAACCCTTGTTAGCAGGATGCTCTCACTCAACGTACTCTTCAGCCGAGCAAGTCCGACGTACCTTCAGCAGTAACCTGATGCTTGAACCTCACCTTATCAATCCTCTCTCCAAGTCCGATCCTCGTCAGCAACGGACTCTCGACTGGTTGCAGTATGATGTTCGCCTCGGGCCGCGCGAAATATATCAAACTCAACCTGCTCTGCCCAGCTTGGTCCTCGGGCGGCCTCACGACCCTATGCACCGTGCTCTTGAGATACCCCCCGCTCAAAAACTCGAGCGCGTCCGCGATGTTCACAATGACAGCGTCCCGCGGCGACCGGACATACTTCCACGCGCCGTCCGGCGTCTGCACCTGCAGGCCCGCGACGGGCTGGTGGAACAGGAACGTGAGCGTGTTGTAATCCGTGTGCCCACGCGCCCAGACGTTGCCAACCCGCGCATCCGCCTCCCTGGAGCGCGGATGATAGCGCATGTACCGCAGGTACTCGAGGCCCTCGGCCTCGTAGCGGTGGCGCTGGACCAGGAACTCCTCGTCGTCCAGCTCCAGCACGCGCGCGAACAGCCGCAGCAGCGGCAGGAGCAGCTGGTCGTGGACCTTGCGCGAGAAGGTCTCGATCTCGGCCCGGTGGGCGACGATGAGCGGCGGGTGCGGCCGCCCGGCGTGCTCGGGCGTGCGCTTGGGGATGTTGTAGCGCTCGTCGTTGTCGCGGTCCGCGAGCTTGCCCGTTGACTGGGCCTTGTAGCCCCGGAAGTCGCCCGCGGCCGTGTCGCATTGGTACTTGAGCTTCTCCTCGAGCGGGAGGTCAAGGACGGCCTGGCAGAGGGCGTACTGGCGCCGCACTTCGGCATCGGTGAAGCCGTGACCGGTGACGTAGAAGAAGCCTGGCTTGTGGGTCAGCATGGGCGAAGGGGGTGTGAGGTAGTCTGTTCCAAAATCTTCTACGGTGAGGACATTGCGGACCGTTCTTGTTGATGAATCCCAGGACTTGCTTGGCTAGAGCCTCCTTTCCGCCTGGCTCGTTCCACTTGGATATGTCGAGGGCTTCTAGGTCTGCATAGTCGACTGTTGCCGTCCCATGAGTATCAGCTACATTGGTCTCCATAGCAAGACGATGGCATATCACATACGATTCTCCGTCGTCTCCGCGGGGTACTCATACGGAGGAATGTCATCTGTTCGCGCGGGAGACATGGTGATGCGTGGGAACTAATCTGCTAACGTTCCCTTTAAAAGTCGGATCAGACAACTCAAATTTGCTGAAACACGGCAATGCTCAAGATGTCCGAATCCCAACATGAACATGCAGGCTTTATGAAGCCCTTTCTTTGCTCCAGGGATAACATCACAATGGTAGCGCACGGCGATGGACCGGACCCCTCACCCGCGAGATGGTGCAATGGTCCACCGGGAAGACGAGCTGCGACGACAACTCCAATCATCGGGAATGCGCCGATAGCGCCGCCTGCATGATACGGAAGAAGCCCTCATTTTCCGCGGCCCCTATCGATGGCATCATGTCCTCCCCCGACTCCGGCAAGCGGCCCTTGCCACATGGGGGGGGGGGGTGCAGGCACCAGAATGTTGAAAAGTGGACGACGACGATCTGGCTCCTCGTAGCATATATCCTGCCAACGAGCACCGGAGAAACAATATTTTCAGATTTCGTCCAGATTTACACCTCTCTGTCAGCTCCCCGCGTTGCAAGACATGATGAAGAACTCGGACGAACAAGGCCCCGATGTCACGGCTGTCGATCTATCGACGTCTACAAACGACGGAGGGCCCTCCTTCGAGAAGAGGTCTATGAGCCGAAGAATCAAGAGCATCATCTGGGACACTCTCGAGCGAAGCCCCGAAGAGCGCAGGTTCATTGCGAAAATCGACTTCTTCATTCTCACGTGGGCAGGCTTTACCTACTTCAGCAAGAATCTTAACACGAACAATGTCGGTGAGTAGTCAGAGCCCCCCTCACGTTATAAGAGGTATCTCTCCATCTGACGCCCTCTTTCAGCAAACGCGTACGTGTCAGGGATGAAGGAAGAGCTGAATGTCGTTGGAAATGAGTATCAGACATTTACGACCATGTGGACAATGTAAATACTCGAGTGCGGCCAGATTCTTGAACAAGATCAAAAAATTGACCTCAGCAGTGGCTATGTGATCTCACAGATACCATCTCAGATCATTTGCACAAAAGGTAGGCGGCACTCACCATAGGAAATTCCCCACTGTGAAGGTCGATGAAACTGACCTGGTCAGTCCGACTATCGTGGTGGTGCCCCAGTTGGGAGCTTTTTTGGGTGATAGTTACCTTCGCGACCTCAGCTGTCAAGACACCGCATCAGCTATACGTGTGCCGCTTTTTCGTAAGACCCCGGGCCACCACGCATATTTAATGAGTGCGTGCTGCTGACCAAAAGAAGGTGGGCCTCGCTGAGGGGACGTTCTATCCTGCCGTCCACACTGTTCTCGGAGGATGGTACACGAAAGAAGGTATGCGGGCGAGCTGGGCTTCGCATGTAATTCAAAGAACTCCCCCGTCTAATGCTGGCCAACAGAGCTCGCGAAGAGAGCCTGCATCTTCTTCGCATCAGCTTTTGTCGGGTCAATGTTTAGCGGATATCTCGTACGTCGGATCTCATCCTCGCACACACACACATATACGAAAACGTCACTGACACTTTGGGGGTAGCAAGCCGCGCTTTACACCGGGATGGACGGGACCGGTGGCTTGTCAGGGTGGCGATGGCTCTTCATTTTCGACGGCATCATCACCTTACCAATGGCGCTCTGGGGTAAGTGCCTCCTCAACTTGGCCACATCCATCAGCAGCTCCTAACAGGTATCGGTACCAGGCTACTTCGCGCTGCCAGACCTGCCAAGCAATACTCGCGTGCGCTGGCTGAAGCCTGAAGAGAAAGCTCTGGCTCTGGACAGGATGAAGCGCGCCGGAAAGCAACTCGAAGAGCCCTTCACTATGCACGGTTTAAAGCGTGTCCTGGGGAAGTGGCATTTTTGGGTTTACACCACCTACTACACGTGAGTGATACGATACGACGGAGAAAGGGAAGTCTGATGAGCCACGTGTGATCTGACAGGACCCTAGTTTCTTCATCTGCAGCGAAAACATTGGATCCTACATGAATCTGTGGCTCAAGAGCCTCGGCCGGTGAGACGATTCACTTTGCACTGGAAAAGAATCGTCGCTAACGGGGGTTGTAGGTATTCCGTGTCCGAGATAAACACATACCCCACGGTGATCAACGCGGTGACGATCGTGACCACTTTGTCTTATGGCTGGACAAGTGACGCGGTCCAGGTCCGCGCGCCGATCGTCTACTTCTCGCTTCTGGTCTGCTTCTTCGCGGCAGTAAACCTGGCAGTCTGGGATGGTGTGCCCTTTGGACTGAAGTGGGCTTCGTACTATCTGACGGGGTAAGTGGAACGACCAGGTCGGCTTCAATGCTGAGTGATGACGCTGACAAGATAACCCCCGTCAGCTTCGCGCAGGGCTCCGGTCCTGTGTTTCTGGTGAGTGACGATGGCCTCCACCTTGAAACTTCAGAAACTCATGGATACCAAGAGAGAGTAAGCTAATATTCCTGTAGACTATGGTCAACGAGCACTGCGCTGGGGACAGTTTGGAACGAAAGATCATTCTGGGGAGTACGAACTCAGTCGCGTAAGTCATCATCATCCCATCGATTAGGATGGGGGAGGCCATCCCAACATGTTGTCTGACTGTCACTCTGACATGACTGAACACCTGCAGTTACGCTTTCAATGCCTGGATCCCACTCATCACGTACAACACCACGTATGCTCCTCGCTTCCTGGCTGGAAATGTCACCACAGTTGCACTCATTATCTGCGCGGCGTCGACCCTGACGCTCGCCGTCTTACTGCAAAAGCGAGATGCTGTGTCTCAGCTTCTCTCCCCGATGAGTGAGACAGAAGATGAGCTGGTCGGGGAGCAGGCGGAGGCACTTCCGGGTGGAAAACGTGTGGTGGTTGGAGGTGCTTGATCCTTATGTGCGCTAATCAGGTAGCATCAGCGTGTTAAGAGGCTCGAGCTGTTTTGCACTCCCCACTGCCTGTGGGTAGATCTTCACGGCACCAAAATCGCTGAATAATTGTAATCAAATGGAGATAACAGATAGCTCTGCCCTTGATTTCGTGGTCCGCCTGATATTCAGTGGCCAGCCTCAGCAGTCCTACCTACATGTCTTTTCTATGCATGGCGAGATGAGGAAGATGCCGACCACAGGCCGTGGCAAACTAACCCACGTGTGTCGCTTTTTGGCTTGGAGAGCTTGCTCGTATGATGCTGGATCTCGACCTGGATGTGTAATCTTGATCTACCCCTTCCGTGTCCCTATGGAGAGACAATAATGTACAGATGACCTATCTCATGCTCCTAAGCTGAACGCCCCGAATTTTCTGTCCCTTTTCCCGGACCATCAAATGTTAGAAACGCCCCCTGACTGTGAAAAAATTGTTGTCCAGTCTCCTTCCGAAACACCATGCACGTAAACGCAGCAGATATGTTCCCTTCGCAGCCCATACCTTGAAGTCTCATCCGGAAACCGAGAGCTGTCAAGGAGGCAGTAGGTAGGCGATATACTATTTCTTCGCCCTGCTCTCTTTCCCATTCTCCACCATCTCCCCCACAGCCTGACCCAACTTGGCCTTCGTAGAGTCATTAAGGGTCCGATGCCACGCCCGCAAATCGAGCATGAATTTCGTCTCCTTGTGATTCATCTCGACCGGCGCGGCTTTCATCTCGGGCTCGTCATCCCCGTCCGCCTTGAATACGGCCCAGCTCGACGCATCCTTATTTGTCTTCAGGCCGAAGCCCCGGCTGGCCAATGACACCACCGTAAAGCGTCGCAGGAGGATCGAGTCCCCAGCCTTCACGACTGGGAGGTGATCTATATGTAGACTATACATATTGACCTCCACCACGCCGTCGGGGGCGAAGGACGGATCGGTAATCGTGAATGACGACGCGTACTCGCGGGTTGGTGTGCGCGTGGGAGGAACGTTCGCACTGGTCGCGACAGCTGCTATGTCCAGTGTAACAGTGTTGTACTTCCTCAGGTCCTTCAAGGGCACACAGTCCGGCATGTCGTTCTCAAGTCGTGTCACCAGGTCCGTGTTAAGGCGTTTGGCGGCAGTGGCAGTGGCAGTGGCAGACACTTTCCTCTTCTTGGATGTTGGAGATCTCAGCGCAGCACGAGCCAGCTGAATACTCATATCCTCTTTGTCCTCCTTTGGGCTTACAGCCTGGAAACTCATCGTCTTACTACGAGTCGTCCGCTGACTGCTCGGAGCCTGCTGGGCGGAAACCTGACGCGAAGACTGGCGTGAGGCCTGGCGCTGCCCTCTCTTAGAGGCAGTCGCCGACTTGGCCGATTTTGAACTCGAGGCGATTCGCGTCTTCCTGCTGCCTCTCTTTGGATTTTCTGCGGAAACCTTGTCCGCCCCCTCTGCTTCTTGCACACCGGAGACCTGAGAGTCCACACTTACGAAGCTGTCATCGAGACGTGCAACGGGAGATGACTTGTCGTGCGCAGGCATCTCAGAAGCTTCGTGAAGGTCTTCGCCCTCGTCGCTGTGAGAGCTATTGGTCTGGGCGAATATTCGTCGCTTCTCATCGGTCGTCTGGTCCTGCGCATCCGCAGCCTCCTGAGGCGAGGGGACTGAGCCGATCTCGTCCTTTGGAGGCGCTTGCACCACTTCCGACAGGGTGAGATCTTGCGCTTCACCGACTTGTTCGTTGCCGTGGTCCAATGGCGACTGCTGGGTTTTAACTTGCCCCATGTCATCTTCAACTTCCGCAGCCACGTCAGCATCCGCCATTTCAACATCTTGTTGCTCCGCGGCGCTCTCACGATCCCCTTCCTTCTCCATTGGCTGAGATAAAATCAGTTCTGCCTCCAATTCTGCCTCCTGGATCTCGATTGTAACGTGCTGCTGGTCGCTGAACTGCGTCTCGACGTGGCTCGTGACGGTAGTGATGAAAATATCTGCCGTTGGCGCAGCAGGAGCAGAACCTTCCTGGCGCTGCGATATGGGTGGAGATGGAGGCTCGTCTTGTCGTTGACTCAAAGGCTCTTCGACTTTCTCAGTCTCTTGTATCTCCACCTTAGTAACTTCTATTGCCTCAACCTCCATGCCTTCTTCCTCTGAGCCCTCGTCAAACAGCTCGGCATCGCCCTCTGGTTGTTGTTTGCTGCAGTCTTTCTCCAAGTCCTCTTTCGCTGCATCGCTCTCGGATTCAGTTGGCTGAGCATCTTGATTCTCTTTTGACCTAATCTCCTCTTGAACGATGTCGCCTTCCATATCCACATCCCTCGCTTCAGGGCCCTGAGACAGCTGACTGATGTTGGTGGTTCCAGTGACCTGGGACTGAAAAGAGGCAAGTATATCATCCGGTTGTGTCTGGAATGATTCAGCCAGGTTATCATGTTGCTCCTCATCCACAGCCGTGGCATGGTCAGCGCTGTCGGGCTGCCGATGCGTCTCGCGGGCCCCAATGACTGTGATCGCTTCTTGGACTGCTTCCTCGCCATCTTCCTCCTCGCCGCTCTCCGCCAGCTCGTAATCTGGCTGCGGGCTCGAAGCTGTAACTCCGTCCAACTCCCTGATTATGGACCCTGAGCCGATGACAGCATCCTTCCCGGGTTCATGGCTCTCTGGCTCATCTTCATTCTCTTCGAATTCCTCCTCGTCAGAAGACTCTTCGTCTTCATCATCGAAGCTCTTAGCTTCTTCGTCGAAGTCGGTTCCTTCCTGATGAGCTCCAAAGCCTCTCTGGAATGAACCGAAAGGGGCAAATGATGGGCCCGTTTGAGCTACCTGGTCACCATGCTCATCCCCCGACTCATTCTTAGAGAGGTCAGCGGACTCGCGCTGCGCGACTTGGCTTCGGGGCGCCTGCACAGGTGTCGCCGGTGGTTCATCGTCATCCGAGTCGGAGAGCAGGTCGATGACGATTGGTTCTTTCTGAACAGCGGACTGAGACGGAAGTTGAGGTTGAGTTGGGAATCCTGATGCCATGTAGTGACTGTTCTCTTCCTCGTACTCCTCCTCGTCATAGTCTTCATCATAATCGTCTTCCTCATAGCTGCCCTGATCCCCAGCCCAGTGCTCTGCGCCTTCGTCTAGCAGCTCGTCGTCCGAAAGGGGCTCTGCGTCCTCGAAACCTTCTTCATCATCGGAGACGCGATTGTAATTCCGCAGGTCGTAGTCGTCACCCTTCTCAGTATCGTCGTAGTCCGCCTGCTCGTCACTATCCATGGAGTCGTCATCCTCGCCCGCCGACGCATTTTCCTCATCTTGAAGAGCTTCTTGTGGAACGCCTTGCCGATACACTGGCTTTGATAGGATCCCCTCTTGCCCCATTTCATCCACATTCCGTGTCCCATCCTCTACCGCTGGAGGTATGATGCCCGGAGGCGTCGCCTCTGCAACATTCAACCGACCAGCTGCATGACTGGGATCTAAATCCTGAGTTTCCATAGGCCAAAGTGAGATCTCGTGCTCTGACGTCTGGTTATCCGGTGCTCCCTGCTCAGCGGTTGCTTCGAGACTGTCCCCGTAAAGCGGATTTTCCACGGCCTTGCTAAAAGAGTTGCGTGTTGCGCTTGATGCGAATTTCAAGGGCTCCTGCTGATCCAAGGAGGATTCTGGGTAGGGATGATTATCAGGATGTTGCGCTGATGCTTGTGCGGTCCCGAAAGGCGGAGCACCAGATGTAGATTGTGGTTCTTGCCCAAAACTGAATCTTAGCGACCCGCTCGTTGCACCAAATCCGCTATTAGCGTTCACTGTCTGAGGAATAGACGAGTGTGCCGGCGCCGGCCCAGTTCCAAACAGTGACGAAGCCTGTCCGAATCCTTGGTTTGATGGCCCATTCGAAGCAGTACCAAATAGCGAAGAAGCCTGTCCAAATACTCGATTTGACGGCCTGTGTGCAGCAGTGCCAAACAGCGAAGAAGCTTGTCCAAATTCCTGACCCGATGGCATAGTCGGCGTTGTGCCAAATAGAGACGATCCGTGCCCAAATGCTTGAGTCTGCGAAGACCCTTGGGACGGCCCAAATGCAGCAAAACCCGAGGATTCGGAGGCTTGACCGAAAGGAGTCGGCGTAGCTTGTGCAGTCGCAGTCGTAGTCTCGCGACGGTCTGCCGGTGCTGGGTTGGCAGGTCTTGAAGGGGATGCCTGAACGCCTGAGTCGGTTCTGGCAGCGTTGTTTGGGCGCGGTACCCCTACACCAGAATAGACCGACGTATCTGGGCTACCCCAGCTCTTACTTGGTGTTTTGACATGGCTTGAAGGAGCGGGTGGGAGGTCGGATTCGTTAGTCTGAACACCTCCATCCGTCATTTCAGGTCTCTCGGGTGTATCGTGCATTGCCACATCGCCATTCTGCTCTCGTGTGGGCGATGACGAGTCCTCAGGGTGTTCTGGCTCAGGGCTGTTGCTACCCTCGTGTAGCCTCCACCTGCCATTCAGGGCCGAGTAACGAGGTCGTTTGCGACCCTTGCCTCTTCTGCCACCATCGTCTTCCAGCTCGTCATCAAGCTCGAGTGCGAAGAGAGGGCCGTAGGAAGCTCTCGATCTCTTCAGGAATATTGGTGAAGCATATTCCTCGTCGTTGGGCACAGCGCGAGGAGCAGGAGGCTTCTCAATAGCAGGTTCATCATCGAAAATGGTCGGGTCAATTTCGGCGAATGGGATAGGGCTGACAGCCACGGGGGCCTCGATAGCAACGGGCTCGTCGATGTTGACGTATTTCACTTCCTGACTCTCGCCTAGAGCAGCCTGTGAGGGTGTCAGAGAAGGTGAGCCCCAAAGCTTTTCGGAAGCGCGTCCTACCTTCAACGTGAGCTTGCCGGCGAACTTCAGCTGCCACTCAGAACGTGATCCAGCAGGGCGTGCAGGCTCGTCGTCTTTGGCCCACTCGACTCCATCCAAGGCTAGAGTGACTTCATCACCGCTGCCAAGCTCCCACTTCCCAACAGCCTCGGCGCTGGGACCCTTCAGTTGTATGCGCACCAGGCCCTTGTCGCGGCGCAAACGGAAATCGGGCTCGGCAAGGAGGAAGGCGAAGGTCTTGGTGACGGTGCTGTAGGGCCAGGTGATGGTGACCTCTCCGTGAATTCTTCGTGTCGCCTGGTCGGGCAGTTCGGGCTTCAGTTGTGCGATGGGTGTTGCGATTCTCGAGGTGAGCAACCGCTCAACGTCTTCGTCTGAAGACGCCATGGTTGCGACAGGAATCGTCGCGATGTGGGTGGAGTGATAACTAGATCATCGTTCGAGGTGGAAGAGCAGCGGTAGATATGTCGGCCATCTGATGCCTGTTTGGCGGTGATCTGTCGTGCGACTCGAGTCTCAGGAGGTGGTATTTTTGCGCGTCTGGCTTTCAGTCTTTGTCGGGCAAAAGCAGCAGATGTTGGTTCGTTTGGAATGAAGCTGTAGCTTTCCGAAAGGGGACGTGCCAGCGACAAACGCGCTAGGACAGAGCTGGGAAGGTGGAGCTGCTCGGGTGGAAAGAACCGATGGCCCAGAATACCCTGATCCCTGCCCGCGTGACCCCTGCAACGGCGACAGGGATATGCCAATCACTGTCTCCGCTCCGACCTCTCCCGGTAGCCCTTCCGCTCCGATACGGAAACACCTCGCCCCACCCGGAGAGCGAGTAGTGTATCACGCCATCAGTCTTGAATAATTCCTCTTCTCACGGCGTGGTTTTCTCGTAGAATGACGTCTCATCTGTACTCATGATCTGGCCATTCTTATCGGCTTCTTTCGGTTTCTGTTGCTATATATTCGACTGATTTTCTTAGTGACAACACGTCCTGACTGTCCTTGAGATCTCGTCGTCTATGGTTTTTTGCATCCGGCGCGATATATCTGGACAGCTCCTCAGAATTAAAAAAAAAAAGGCCCACCTTCATACCAACGCCCGTGGTGATCTCTCACAATCCAGAAAGTCATTCTCCATCATGGGCTCAGTCGGTCCCGGACCATTCAACGTCAAGAAGGTCGCCGTGATAGGCGCCGGACCATGTGGTCTCTCGGCCGCGAAGTACCTCGTCGCACAGCAAGCATTCGAGGTCGTGGTGTACGAGCAGAATCCTGAAGTTGGTGGCATTTGGTTCTACAGTCGAAAGCCCTCAGAAGCCCTACATGTTCCTCAGACGAGCCCATTCTGTGCCCCGGACCCTCCGGTAAAGCCGAAAGATGGCGACTCGCCGGTTTTCGCCTCGCCAATGTACGAGCTGCTTCACACGAACATCCCGTGGACTATCATGAAATATGGCGACCGCGACTTTCCCAAGGACTCACTCATCTTTCCATCCCGACAGGGGGTCGAGGACTACCTGGTGGAGTACTCGCAAGATGTACGGAACTTGATTAGGTTCTCGACACAAGTGAAGACCGTCAGCCTCAGAAGCGAGGGAAGCCAGGACAAATGGGACATCGAGACGGAGAATCTGACAGACGGACAAAAATCCAAAGAAACCTTCGACGCCGTCGTGGTGGCATCCGGGCACTACTCAACGACTTTCATTCCGGACGTGAAAAACATCGCAGAGTTCCACGCCACATACCCAGGAGTGATATCTCACTCCAAGACGTACCGTGTCCCCGAGGATTACGCGGGCAAGAAGGTCATGGTCGTGGGCAACGCGTCTTCTGGTCTCGACATTGCATCGCAGATCAACCGACACTGCAAGGGGCGTGTGCTACTTTCCGTGCACGAACCTACACCCGAGGAGAACTTGGCGCATGTGGGAGCCGAGGAGGTCCCCGCCATAGAGGAGTTTCTGGTGGCGGAGAAGGGCGTCAGGTTCACGGATGGACGAGTCGAGAAAGATTTTGATGCTATCCTGTACTGCACGGGGTATCTGTTCACTTTCCCCTTCTTGGAGGCCCTGACGCCCGGCCTTGTGTCAGACGGGCGGAGAGTGTACGGACTCTACAAGCATCTCTTCCACATCGACCACCCAACCTTGACCTTCCCAGGCCTGCCCATCCGGGTGGTGCCATTCCCGGTCTCCGAGGCGCAAGCAGCCGTCTTTGCTGGAGTCTGGTCGAACTCCATCGCCCTGCCATCGGCGAAGGACATGTCCCGATGGGAGGAAGAAGAGACTGTGAGAAAAGGCGAAGAATTCCACGTCTTCCCCAAACTCGGCGACAGTGAGTACCTAGACGAGTTCCACGAGTGGACCAAGAAGTCGAGCAGTGGCAAGGGCAAAGAGCCGCCGGTATGGACCGATGAGCAGAAATGGCAGAGGTCAAACTACGTCGAGGCGAAGCTGAAGTTCGAGATGACTGGGCGAAAGGCGAAGTCGCTGGCGGAACTTGGGTTTGAGTATCAGCCTCCGAGCGAGTTGAGCAAGCAGGACATTGTATAGGCATTTAGATAGTCGGTAGATACCCGTACAAAGAGCCATACAGCTCTCAAGTCCTTCGCTCTGCGACCAACAAATGGACTCGCTGTACCCTGACATCTAAAAGGTGGGCTTTCTTTCGTAATATACATTATCAGTGCAGGCGTGCCAATCATAGACTCCATGTTAGCGCCGTACCGCAGCAGTCTGAGGTGAATTAGGAAACGCGCCGAACGAATGCAGAAGGTGGACCGAGTGACTCCTCATTCTCTGGTACAATTTGCCCGGCGTATATATATCGAGGGTCGGCCCGACGAGATATTGTCGACTCTGGCTGTAAGTTCCGAGCTGCTCGCACTCTGGTTCCCCAGCTTTGCAACTTCCAAGTTATCTCAACTCGCATCATGGCTTCTCTGACGTTGTCCCACAAATCCAGCTCTGTGCGCTCAGGAATCTCTGGGTCCTCCGAGAAGGCTGCCTCATCCCATCACTATGGCTCGGACCACTCGGGACTTTCCCAGGCCTCTGAGCGTGATCCCACGTGAGCAAGCTTCAGGCATTTCTCGCAACCGAGAAACCCCCTGGATTGACTGTTCGGTAGGGGCTTCACGATCGCGGACGCACTTTCTGTGGACGAATTTGGCAGAAAATTCAACGCATATCGGGAGGGCAGTGAGTTCCTGCACTATTCCAGAACCACGTGCTCTTTATTTTATTTTACTTGATAATGACCTTTTTTTCCAATCCAGAATATCTGTTGCCTAATGACGGGGTAAATACGCACCAGTTTTTATAGACAAGCTCGAACTTTGATACAGCGTGGCTGACGAGGGATGTTTAGGACGAGCAAGACCGGTTAGGTAACAGGCTCCGAAGTCCTCTCACAATCGGCCTCTCGACTTCTTGCCATGGGTCTTGCGTAGTCAGTTTCGAACTAACCAAAACGTGTCTTTAGACCTCCAACACAAGCTCTGGCTCTGCATTCTTGATGGCGAACTGGCCATTGCGCCCATCGGCGAGCCTACCAACGTCCTCGACATCGGCACTGGAACGGGTATCTGGGCAAAAGACTTCGCTAGGAAGCACCCGAAATCGAACGTTGTAGGGACGGACTTAAGTCTGATCCAACCCGACGTTAATATGCCTCCGAATCTCACTTTTGAGAGGGAAGACAGCGAAGATACGTGGGTTTTCAACCACCCGTTTGACTATATCCACTGGCGTTTGAGTAAGGCAAAATAACATCATTATTTCCTCCCCCGGGCCCAGATATAGACACAGACTCCCGAATTAAGATGTCCAGTGGGTAGCAGAGGCTAATTGCGGCTGTGGATTTAGTGTGCACATGTTTCAACAACATCAAGGGCATGTTCACACGGGTCTTTGACCATCTCGTCCCCGGCGGCTGGGCTGAATTTCACGATGGAGACTTGTGAGTAAGACCGGCGAAACGGATATCTTTCATAGCAATACTTTATACCCGGGATTCCCAAATGGTGCTGCCGAGACAGTTTCTTCGTCATCCTCTTTTCTGAACGCGTGCCTCACGGTCCTAGAACGCCGTCAATCCTTCTTGAAAGATGCATACTGATACTAAGGTTCTCTTAGCGAAGTGATTGGCGAGAACGCGACTGCTACTGAATTTCTGCACAGTACTGCCTACTACAAGTTTTTTCAGGTTATGGTCGCCGGGGGAGTCTCCTATGGACGGGACTTTAAGCCGACCCGCAATTATAAAAGCTGGATGATCGAGGCTGGCTTCGTGGATGTCGTAGAGAAGATTGTTCTTGTACCATCAAATGGATGGCCAATTGATGCCAAGGACAGACTGCTGGGCAATTGGTTCGCTCTGGACGTGCTCAAAGCCCTGGACGGTACGAAAAAGGTGCTTCAGGCCGGAGGCTTACCGCTCGAGGAGATCCCTGGGTTCTTGGAAGAAGTCCGTGACAGTCTACTTGATCGCAGACTGAGAGCGTACGTTCCCCGTAAGTACATTGTTGTAGAGTCTCCTGTTTACTTCAGCATTGTCTCCCTCTGACGTTTTTTCAGATTATATCGTCTACGGTCGGAAACCTGAGTTACCTGTCAGAGAGGTGTCGGAATCGCTTCAGTAAGATTTGAGACTACGGCTTTGGGTGCCCGGAAGGGCGAGAAGCAACGTTCAAGAACCCATCCAAAGAGGAACATACCAGCATATTTCCTGAAGCAGACCTCGCAAAACAGTCTAGTGTTTCGCGTCGCATTGTTGTGGCCCCATGCAGGCCTAGGTTTGCGAGGTTATGACGACTTGAAGTTCTCGCGAGATGGCTATCTGCTTGTGGTGCTGGTTGGCCTAGGATAGAGGGTCTGAGTTGTAGGGGATCTGACTGCTTCTTCAATAAAGACTATAGTGTTATAGCTGAGGTGTGGTGGTTATTGTGATGTTGTCGTGAGAGGCGTGGAGGAGCCGCCAGCCCAAACTTCGTCGGGCATCACCAACGACCCCTACACAACCAGCATCTATTAATAACAACAGACTTACAATGTATAAATGTATCAACAGGCGATGGTGAGGTGCCGTCCCTCCCCAAATTCCAACAAGTCACTGCCCCAGCCTCCAAGAGGAGCCCCTTCGAAGAGAACGGATATTCCCAGGGTTAAGAATGGGTGATCTGTTCTTTCCTGAGATTGTTGACTATGGGATAGTCAAGATTCGACTGACATAATTGAACGTTCGACTAGAATGATAGAATATGGGATGATCGGCTATGGAGTTACCCATCCTTCCGAACACCTACGTTGTATCTGGATGGGAAACTCAAGGGAGTGATCAATTATTCACTGTACCTAGATGTAAATATACCCAATAGGCTAAATCAAGTACTGTACTGAAGAAAGAAAAAAAGAAAGAAAAAGACGGGGTATCCAACTGTGTGCCCATTACCGGTCCTCCTTATATAAGTCCTCCTTATATAAGTCCTCCTTGCGCTCGCCAAATGCCATCCTGTGAGGTCCCCGTGCCTCCCCGTGCCTCGCCACCCACAGCGAGGTTTCCACTCGAGTCTGAGTCTGAATGTGCTCATGTAAAATTAATGCATATAAGCCAGATCAAACAAGGTCCCAGCCTCAAAGCATCACAAATATCTACACGCTTCGGGAAGGCCCTGCTCAGTAGCACCCGCAACAGATGGCTCAGCGCTGAGGCCTCAAGGCACCGCCTTCATACCGACCCCATCGGCCGTTCACTGTAGTATTTACCATATTAGCGCTTGCGTTCAAAAAGGGAGGAACAGGTGTCTACTGCGGAGTCGAGAACCCTCCCGGCCCCACAGCCAGACCACAGATCGTCACGTACCGAACTGCCTCACCTCCTTCCCCCAGAACGCAACCGGCACCGCCACGATGCCCAACACGATGAGCAACACCGCCAGCGCGATACTGACCGCCTCGAACCCATAACGCTCCAGCAGACGCGGCAGCGACAGGGTCACGGCGAAGCTGAACATATAGCTCGAACCCCCGACGACCACCAGCGCCGCGGTCGCCCACTGCGGGAACGCCTCGGTGACCCATAACGTGCTGGCGACGCTGAAGCCCACGAAGGCGAAGAGACTCAGCGCGTACGCCACGTAGACGTAGGCCGGAGAGCTCAGTCGGCGCTCCGAGCCGATACCGAAGACCAGGAGAGCGCTCACGCCGGTGAGTAGCGGCAGGATGAAAGCGGGGAGGTAGTACTCGGCGTGGCGGACGCCGTGGTTGCGCCGCGTAAAGCCGTGGATGCACTTGGAGATGAGCAACCCGCACGCAGGCCACGCAAGGAACGACCCGCCAGCGCCCGCGAGGGTGACGAAGCCGATGGTGGCTGGGGACTGGTTGTACGGCGGCGAGGACAGAAGATACGGGTAGGTGGCTGCGAGGGCAGTCGTTGAGGAGAAGACGAGCGTGTTGAGGAGGGTGAGCCAGAAGACAAGAGGGTTGGCGATGCAGAGGAGGATCTGCGGGAAACAGGCGGCCGCATCGGTCCAGGAGCTCCTGGTCCCCCAGCGCTGCTTGTTTCCCTTCTGGCCTCGTGTGGCAGAGGGTTCGGGACAGCGGACTTGACCCTCTTGGTAGATGTGGACCTTCTCGCCGGCAGATTGGATGAGGATCTTGCCGTCGTAGGCGACTGCAGGACGGACGAAATAGGTCTCGGGGAGGAGGAACAGCGAGGCCACGAAGCAAACCGCGCACAACACGGCCCAGATCCACTCCATCGCTCGCCAGTTGCCGGAGGGGTCAGTCGCGGCCACACGTGGCACGATGGATAGTGCCACAAGGACGAGTATACCGCCGAGACACCAGTATGTCGCCAGGGCCTGCGGGCGTTCGTGGATGAAGGTCAAGTCTATGACCATGAGGAGTACCAAGCTCCATGCGGGCGCGGCTGCCAGGCCCTGCACGCAAACGGCTCCTAGGAGTCCGTAGAAGCTCTTCACGGTGGCAGCAAGAATGCAGCCGACGGCTTGAAGCAATGTGCAAAGGAGGAAAACAGGTCGTCGGCCGATCGCCACGGAGAGGGGCGTCCAAATGAAAGCACCAACTCCGATGAAGAGTGTCGGGAAGACGATCAGTTGTCGTATCGTGAGCGAACCAGAGGTCTACCCCAAAGCGACTCGTCAACAGAGTGATCCCACCGGGGCATCAACATCTCTCAGTGGTGGGAGGAACTTCAACGCGGCTACTCACCTCGAGCGTCGGATCCGACCGAAGCAGCTGGAAGTTGACCTCGGGGAGCTGGACAGCTGAGAGACTCAGCGTCAAGAAGAACAAGAGACAGGCAAACGCCCCGGTCCTCTTCCAAAGGCCCCAGCGCAATGGATCCTCGGGCATGTCACTGGGGATGGGCAGCTTCAGGAAAGATCCCGTACTATCCACGAGGAAGACACTGCCGGGCAGGAGGTCCAGTTCTCGGTGCTGGCCGGGGAACAGCACCAGTTCCCTGGTCCGTCTCGCGGACGGCAGGGGTTTGTGGGAGCTGATTTGGCTGAATGGTGTGCTTGCTCTCGATTCACCGGTCAGGCCGGACCTGCGGATGCCACTGATCCATTTCCGAATCTCTCCCGAGTCCGTGGCACCTTCGGATCTATTTCGTCTTGTCGTGGCCCTCAGCTCCTCCAACCCCAGCTCCACATCAACCGCCCTGGTCTCGGCGAGAATCCAGTCTTTCAGTTCATCATCGCTTGAGAGATGTCCAGCCTTCTTTCGCCCTTGCCCGTCCTGTCCCACTGCGGTCATTGTAATCCTAGTCGATCGGACAATCACTTTGACGCAGGCCCCCACAGACCGACGGCTTTCGGGTCCAGCGCAAGCAGCTCTGTAAAGTCCAGAATGGCTGTTCAGTTTCTTCCTCACCACTAACGTGCAGATACGACGAAGAAAAGAAAACGGACATGGGAGCGTGAGAGCCTTTTGATGCAACACATGGCCATGGCTTTCAGATCTGCGAAAGGTGCGTTTCGAGGTAGTCTATCCGCAAGGGTTCCGCGAAAAGTGAGCGTCTAACTTCCTCTCTCCCAGCTTCGTCACGAGAAGCTAAACCCTCTCGGCAGTTTCCTCCATACGACTTGTGACGAGATGCCGCGTTTCAGGGATTGTCCTATCACGAGGTCGGCCAAACTGTTGTCATGGCACTCATGTTTCCAGCTCTGTGGGTGTTTCACATGTTGAACTCTGCACGATGTTAGGACAATCGTCAACCCGCCAAGAAATGGAGAAAGGGTTTGGAAAGCGGGACAAGGGCTCAAGCGTCAGATCCAGCCCGGTCACCCCAGCTTCTGCATACTTTATACAATAAGAAAGACGGGTCGAACGACCCAGCGACGGATGCATCAGGCCGGGATACATGCTCTCGGACCCTGTGTGATTCTCGCTATGGATCGAACGGAACGGAACGGAACGGGCGGGCACGCGGGCAGGCCGGCGGCGGCGGGGACATGTTCCGAAACATCATATGTGGTGGAGGTTGTGTGGAATTGGCTTAGCCTGGCTATCCGGTAGTGGCGATGAGGCAACAAAACCAACCACCATCCTCTCTTCAGCTCTGCAGGACCCCGAAGACAGCCTGGCAGTTGGAGGATCTCTGGACACCAGGCGACCAGACTTGGCCCACTGATGTACACAGAGGCAGCAAGGGATACACCATGCCGACGGCGGTTCCTGGCTGCTCCAGTCGTCATCAGGTGGTGGACGACAACTTTGAAAATGACACAGGTGAAAAGCATGCTTCGTACGACAGGTTGGGAGGCGCGTGCCCTCGGACTGGAACTCGAGCTCGAAAGTCTCGGCGTCGAAGATCATGGTCAGACCATAGCATAGAAAGGACCCAAAGTTTCTGACTGACCGGAGCAATGTTCTCCATGGTGATCTGAAAACGAAGGTCAGCAAAGAACTACTGTGAGGATGGGCTCAGATTGGGACAGACTGGGACAGACTGGGACAACAAGAAACTATGTAGATGCTGCTGCAAGGAAAGACTCCCCCACTCTGTGTGCACCCTCATTCGCTGACAGCCGGATCGCATCTTCCGAGCAATGGATCACGTCGTTATCTGATAAGAGACGCTGTGTGGACTGTGTGGGACTTTCCTGGTAGAGCTTCCTTATCAATACTGGTGCGTATCAACGCACTCCGCAGTATGGCTGCCGAAGGGAAAGGATGCGACTTGCATTTGTAAGCTATAGAATAGGGAATACTTGTACAATGCCGTTGTCATCGATATGGATCCTCTTTCTGCTGTCTTCAAACAACCTTCGCCAAGTTATCCGTGGACGAGAACTATCGCACAGCCATACGCCGTACGCCATACGCCATACGCCATACCACTGCCCATCCCGGCCACTCTTCAGTAATTCTTCGTGATGGACTCAAGTGTCACGGCGACCGCCCATTCGCCCGCTATGGCCTCCGATAAGCCGCTCCCCAAGGACCTGAGTCACTACTACTCCTCGACGACGGCGAACCGGCAGCCAAGTGCCATGAAGCAGTACTACCGATTCTTCCAGATCCCGGGAATTGGAAATCTTGCTGGTGGTAAGTCTTGCCATGTATTCTAGACCACCATCTAGTCCGAGTCCGGGTCCAAGTCCGAGTCCGAGTCCGAGTCCGAGTCGTAGCTTGCGGGCACCCGCCGGCTTGACCAACGATCCTCCACTAACAACACCGGCCGCGCCTCAGGCCTACCCAATCTGCGCTTCTTCCCCTTCGACACCCTCGAGGCCCAGACCGCCAAACCAGAGCGATGGACGCCCACGCCCAACGAGCCCGGGAGCGCCGGCGTGGCTGACGATGCCGCCCTTGCCGCCAAGGCCGCGGCCCTCCGGCTCAACGGCAGCGACGGCAGCAACCCGGACAACCAGGCCGCCTCGCACATCACCGTGCCCAAGGCGCTCTCGCCCGACACCGACCCGACCCGCAAGGTCGACCTCGCCACGGCGCTGCAGTACGGCACCGCCCAGGGCTATCCGCCCCTGCTTTCCTTCATCAAGCAGTTCACCACCCAGCACCTGCACCCGAACGTGCCCTACCAGGGCGGCGCCGACGTGTGCCTGACCGTCGGGTCCACGGACGGCTTCAGCAAGACGCTCGAGATGTTCATCGACCCGTGGAGCCTCGGTCGCGACCCCGTCGAGAACCGGCCCGGGCTGCTGTGCGAGACGTTCGTGTACGGCAACGTGCTGTCCCAGAGCCAACCGAGGGGCGTGCAGATCGTGCCGGTCGAGGCGGATGAGGGCGGCATGGTGGCCACGGGCCCGGGGAGCTTGGAGGATGTGCTTACGAATTGGGACCCGAGCAAGGGACGGAGGCCGCATCTGATGTATACCGTGACGTGAGTGTGGCCCGATTTTTCTCCTTCTTCTTCCAAGACGCTCGAGACTGCCGTGTCGTTGGTTGGCCAGTCAGCCACATCTTCTCAAGAGACGCATGGATGGTCTTGCTGACTTTGTGTGCACACAAGCATGGGCCACAACCCCACCGGCATCCTCCTGTCGCTCGAGCGGCGCAAGGCGCTGTACGCCGTGTGCTCCAAGTTCGACGTGATCATCGTCGAGGACGATCCCTACTGGTACCTGCAGTTCCCCTCCGCCGCGCTCGAGGAGGGCAAGTCCCGCAACCGCAGCCCCGTCAACAACCCCATGGCCTCCCCCGAGCTCACCACCACCGACAAGAAATCCTCCGGCTACCCCTTCCTTGACTCTCTCGTCCCCTCCTTCCTCAACATCGACACCGACGGCCGCGTCGTCCGCCTCGACACCTTCTCCAAGACGGTCGCCCCGGGCTGCCGCCTTGGCTGGATCACGGCGCAGCCGGACCTGATCGAGCGGTTCGTCCGCATCACCGAGACCTCCACCCAGCAGCCCTCGGGCTTCGTCCAGAGCGTCATCTCCGAGCTGGTCATCGGCCAGCAGCCCGCCGACGTCACGCGGACGTGGCTCTCGCTGCGCTCCAACAGGGAGCGCGCGAGCTTCAGCGGCTGGAAGATGGACGGCTGGGTGCGCTGGATCGAGGGCCTGCGCGGCGAGTACGAGCGCCGCATGAACCGCATGTGCAGCATCCTCGACGAGGGCTCCGTCTACGTCAAGCAGGGCACGCCCCGCGCCGCGACCGACAGCGATGTGTGCGTGCTCACCAAGACCCAGCTGTACGACTTTGCGTGGCCGCGCGGCGGCATGTTCGTATGGCTGCGGGTGTTCCTCGAGAACCACCCGCTGTTCGGCGCTGCGAGCAGCGACGGGGCGAACATCATCGACGGTACCGCGCTGTGCACGGGGTTGCTGCTGTTCCTGACCAGGAAGCCGAACCTGGTGCTGGTCAGCCCCGGCATGATGTTCAGCTCGACGGAGGAGGTGCGGCGGGACGTTGGTTGGCAGTACTTCCGGCTGTGCTTTGCGGCCGAGAGTGAGGAGAATGTGGATCTGTGCAGCAAGAGGTTTGCAAAGGGTGTGAGGAAGTTCTGGGGCATTAAAAAGGTCGAGGAGCTGGAGGACATCATCAAAGATGCGCCTTTTACGGCACAGAGTGACGAAGACGACGAGCAGATTGGCAATTTGGGAATGTATATGGGGTGCTAGATGAGAGGCTAGGTGGAGGGACAGGTCCTTCGGATCATCATGACTGACGGCTGCTTTGGGTTCAGGCGTTTTGGATGTGATTTCTTGCGTTGGATAGACGACCAGGTCACGCATCTGTACAAGGTAACCAAGACCTTTCGAGGATACAATAAGCGAGCTGAGAATGGCCAAATGGACGTATCAATTGCGGCCATGTCTACGATGACGGCCCGTGATTATCATGAATGATCCCTTCAAAACTGCGGCTTCATACCTGGGTCAAGAACTGAGACGCCGTGTTCTCTCCAAACTGATTTCCGGATCACATATTCGGCCATCACGGACGCTCATACACTTCAGTATGTAGTGTAGCCAGTTCTTGAAGAATTCATTATTCTTTTCGATTGGCAAATGTGCGTGCTACCGTAGTCCACACATTCCTGACCCAACGCCGAAACCATTTGTGTCATGCAGTCCGTTTGGTTCAAATCCCATCCCAGAAGAAAAGCCATCTCTCTTGTCCGCCTTACTCCTTCATGATCTCGAAGAACTCGGCGGTGGGAGCCTGGGGCTTGCCACCCTCAACCTTCTTCTCACCCAGCTTCTCCTTCTGGAAGGCAGAGGCGTAAGGGTTCAGGCGCAGCATGACCTGCTTGTTCTTGAGAGGGTTCTTCTTTTGCACACCAGCACGCTTGGTCTTGGCCTCGCCCTTGGGTCCGCGCAGGACGCTCTGGATTTCGGAGCTGTTGATCAGACGGGACAGATCGGCCTGAGCGACGACGTTGGAGGGCAGCAGGAAGTCCTTCTTCAGGGCGGAGGGCTCGGTGGTGGAACCGTAGACCTTGTCGAGGGCCTTGAAGCCAGCGGAGGTCCAGATGACGAAACGGCCGAGGTGACCACCGGGGGCCAGCTGCAGCAGGTTCAGGGAGTAGACGGAAGAGGTCTCAACACCGGGGATGTTGCGGAAACCCTTGACCAGCTCCTTGCCATCAACCTCGGGGTCGTAGATGACGAGAGGGCCACGGCGCTGGCGGTGGCGGCGACCACGGAGCTTGCCCTTGCCGGCGCGCAGCTTCTTGGAGCCCTTGACCTTGTCGATATCGGCACCGGCACCGACGGCCTTCAGGAGACCGAGGGCAGCGGAAGTCTTGGCAGCAGCAGCACCGTCGAAAGCGGCAGAGTCGATAACGAGAGGCACCTCGGGGACGGACATGATCTGGTGGCCGCGGGCGAGGAGGAGGGAGGGGACGGCGGAGGCAGCCAGAGCGGAGGCAGTAGCGAAGCGCCTGGTAGAAGTCAGCAAAACCGGAGCAATAAAAATACAAGCAGCCTGTCCAACTCACTTCTGGCCCTGGTTGATCTTGATGTGCCACTTGCGCCAGACCTTGGTAGGAGCGAACATGCGACCGGAACGGCACATGTTACCGAAGGCAGCCTGACCAGCACGGTGAGTACCACCACCAGAGACACGAGGAATACGGGCGACAGCGCGACCTGAGGAATCCCATTGTCAGCTAAATCATATCCCCAAATTTGCTCCTGTAGAGCTTCGTGGGTCGATTCCCAATTCTTGGCTTCCGCCCCGCCGCAAATGTGTTGGGGTGAAAACCTCGACCACCCGTCGCCGCAGTGCGTTTGGTCGCCAATGATCCCAAGCTCTTTCATATCTGGTCGTCCTTTCTCCATCTCCAGCTCTTATCCCGCGGCGTGCGAAACGTCGAAAGATATGTACTAACCAGTTCCCCAAGACTCGGCAGAGGTCTGGTGACCAGCCTTCTCGCTGACAGCGTAGGGCTGGCGCTTGTTCTTGGCCATGCCCTTGTGGACCTCCTGAACGATGTCAGGACGGATGGGGCTCGTGAAGACGGCGGGCATCGTGTGGGTGGCCTGGGTGGCCTTGCCATCGGCACCCAGAATCGTGACGGTAGGTCGGGAGGCCATTTCGAATCGAATGTGCCCTGCTTTACAATCGATTGAGGTTAGTTTTCGGGGGAAGTTTTGTTGATGGAAGAAGCTGGTGCAGAATTTGGTGGTGGTCGTAGTCGGAGAGTAAATTGACTGACCTGGGTGGATGTCGATGCCGGGTTGGGTGGTTGCTGCTGGGTTTAGTTTCGCTGCGCAGGTGCGAACGGAAGTTGAGGTTGTCCAGCAAATTCGAAAAAATCGTGTGTCTGCGCTAGTCCCTTTTTGACATTAGCGCACAATCTGGTCGGCGGGGCACGTGATCACCCGGAGCTTCACCACCGACTTCACTCGACCGTCGACCTCGGCCCAACAGCATCTGATGAATTGAATTTCTTCTTCTTGGCTACCTATCATTTGGAAGAACTCTCTTACGTTCTTTTTCCCTCAAATATGGTGACAACAAAGCCGTCCGTCGTCCTCAGAACATCGGCCTGTCTCTGTGTTGATGAATGAGCTCTCTAAATTTATACCTCACTACCTGATCTGATCAAACAGAGAATGGGAATTTTCATAATGTACACTATCTACAGGACACACATCAGGATGACTCCTGTTTTGACTTCTCCCTCCACTCCTTGAACGAGGAGGCCTTTGCTTCCTCACTCTTCCTAAGTTTCGCCAGACTCTGAGCGATTGTGTCCTCGACCGCACTTTCCTTGGAAGTCTCAGTCACCTCCTCCGTCGAGTCCCCAATGGATTTCTCATCCTGTGACTCCTGATCAATCGTATCCTCATCGGCACTCTCGTTGGAAGTCTCAGCCACCTCCTCCTTCGAGTCCCCAATGGACTTCTCATCCTGTGACTCCTGTTCAATCGTGTCCTCATCGGCACTCTCGTTGGAAGTCTCAGCTATTTCCTCCTTCGTGTCCTCAGCGGATTTCTCATCCTCTCCCCCCCGCCAATGCTTCAAATCCCTCTTCTCACGCAGCCTCAAATCCCTCTTCTCCCGAAAAGAACGCAACGGTTTCGCTCGGGCAGGGATCTGGTCCGACAACTTCGAGACAGGATTCGCGACGCGAGGCCTCGACGCTGGAACAAGCGGTCCTGTCTGCGGCATGACATGATTCAGCTTCACGCCGGCACCCAGGAACACCTCATTCGCCTGCAGCGGCGCCGGCTCGCCGACGATCCACACGGGCTGGCTCTTGGCGATCTTGTTTTCCTCCTCGCGGTAAAGCCTGCCCTTGTCGGTGTAAATGCTCAGCGCGCCATTGAACATCGCCCTGAAAGTGTCCCTCTTCTTGGGATCCTTGTAGTGCGCCTGTCTGCGCCGGGACTTGCAGGCCTTGTAGAGCGTCTCGGCCTTTTCCCCATGGATCTCCTCCATGGCGTACTCGACGGTCCAGTCGTCTTTGGCGTCAAGGTTTTCTGGCCGCTCGACAAAGTCCCTATTCACCTTGTTGCGGATGGTCACGACCATGGCAAATACGGAATTCTTCTTCGCCTTTGTCTTGTTTGACGTCTCGGTCGTTGGAGAGTCACCGGTTTCGGCAGCAGGTGGGTCCTTCTCATCGACTTCTGCCTCTGATCCATTGACCTTCGGCATCATTTCCAACAAGACGCTCTGAAATGACCGAAGTTTGGCTTGGTCATCCGACAGCTCCTGCTGCTTGACCTTGCCATTCGTGGTCGATCCAACACGCGAGGTCATTTTGACAAGCAACTCCACCAGTTCGGGAGATGGCCCGTTGTCTGCCTCCTTGATCGCGTCCTGAGACTCAGTGCCATCCTCAATTGCGACATCCTCCTGGATCTCCTCCTGGGTCGTCTCTTGGGTCGTTTCCTTGGTCATCTCCTCGGCGGGAGCCTCTACCTCTTGGGGTGAAGTGCGGAACCAACTGAAGAGGGAGCCAAGTGTTGATTTCTTGGGCGCGGGAGGCTCAGAATCTACTGAGTTGGCATTCGTGCTTTGCTGAACAACCTCGTTTTCTCCACCGGGCTCCTTCTCCGGGAACATCCCCTTCTCAGCTTCGACCAGCTCTGCGGAGGCTGCCGTGTCCTCTGCCTCGTTTTGCTTCTCGCTCTTGACAAGCTCCGTATCGTTGACAATCGACTTCAGCAGTGCCTCCACATAGTGTTGGGCTTCCTCCGAGGACTTCGCACGCAACAGTCCACTCTGTTCTAGAGCCTCCTGGATGGCTTCGCGAATGGCCGTGATGCCCTCAGCATCCTTGTCCATGGTGTCCTCAACCACACTCATCATGTCCTCCCACACCTGCTCGCTGTCTTCTTCCTCGGCGTCCACTTCCTTGCTCTCTTCGATTTGCTCTTCCTTGGCCTCGGCCGCATCCTCAACGGTGTCTGGTTCTTCGACGGCGGGCTCTACTTCCGCGTCACCCTGTTCGCTGGGTGCTATGCCGAGCACCCTCTCCCTAAAGCCTTCCATTTCTTCCTTGCTCCTCTCTTGGATGTTCTTGATCTGATCGTCGGTGACGGGCTCTGCGAAGAAGTACATGAAAGGCACTCTCTCTGACGGTCTGGTCTCGACATGGACCCGAAGAGATTGCTTAGGGAACCTGGCAGTAGCTTCATTGAGGAGGCGATTGAACAGTTTCAGACTGGCCGTGAACTCTTTGTCGCCCAAGGTCGTGTCCGTTGTACCGTGCATAGCCAAGTCCATCTCTTCGAGTGGGATATACTGGAAGCCGAAAATGCGCTCGGTGTTGTGATACGCAACGAAAATACCATCCATGCGGCCCATCCGAACTTGCAAGGAGTATTTCAGGAAGGCAGATCGGATCATGTCGTAGTATTCCCGCTCAAATGACTCCCAAGTGCCATCGCGCTGGCGGATCTCGTACCCAACGCCCTTCTCGTGGTTCTTGGCATCCATGCGGATGGACACGACAGCTCTCGTCTTCAGATCGTAAATACCGGTGCCTGGAAGCCTTGGGTCGTAGGCATCCAGCTGAGATCGCATCATGAAGTCGCCATACGTGGTGTAGTGGTAAGACTCGTCCTGGTTCTTTTCCTCGTCCGTCAGTTCATGTGACTTAGACCGCCGATACTTCTCGAACTCATCCTTGGGTACAGTCAAAAGCTTTTCCATTGACTTTCCAAGCATGGTCAAGATGGTCTCTTCGTCCCATTCCTTGTCTGCGTCGATGGCGTAGACTCCGTCTTTATAGTTGAGAATAGTTGCTGCCGGGGCCTTCATGATGGCGGAGAATGTCTCCAATTCGACCTCAAACTGCTTGGACAGTCGGGCAGGGTTGATAGGTCGCCATTGTGAGAGAAGGTAGTGAAAATGGGCCAACGTCGAGGTCATGCTAGATGTTGAACCCGTGTACTTCATCTTGTAATCCTTGGTAATGCCAATAAGCCGCTGGTCTTTTGACGAGGTGATGTAGGCCTTCAAGGCGTCGAAGTCGAACTGGGTGACGGGCATGATGGTGGCAAGGTATGGATCGAAATTCCACACCCTGGTTCTGGGGTCCTGAAGAGCATAGACACCCTCATTAAACAGGACTCTGTCCAGGCCGTAATGAATGAGTGGGACTGGTGTAGTCTCGGCCGGGATGGGTACTAGAGCCGAGGCTGCATCTACTCGGAAGGTTTCGACATTTATGGTAGACTTCTTCTTCGTACTTGTCCCGGCTGGCTTCTTGGATTTTTCCTTGCGTTGGGCCTTGGTTTCTTTGCGTTTTTCGGAACTCTCTTGCGTACTGGCAATCAGAGCGGCGATACTTTGCGATACTGCTTCTTCGATCACTGGCTCGGGGGCCTCCTTCGCTTTCGTCATCTTCGACAGCGTGCGAGGTGCCGAGTCCGCCCCTTCTTTCTCCCCCTTCTTCTTCGGCGGCTCTTTTGGTTGTTCCTCCCCCGGTTCAGGCTCCGCCTTCTGCTTCGGCTGGCCCTTCTTTTTCTTGGACGGCTCTCCTGGCTCCCCCTTCTGTTGTGGTTCCTCCGTCTTCTTCGGCGGCTCTTTTGGTTGTTCCTCCTCAGGTTCAGGCTCCACCTTCTTTCCGGATGACTGTTTCTGCTGGATTCCCTTCACCTCGTTGCTCGCAGTCTGCTTCTTAGGCTTGTCGGGAGTCTTCGACGGTACCTCTTCTCCTTTCTTGTTGTCTGCAATCGCACCCGTAGTTTCCACGGCTGGCGGGTGCTTGGTCTTGTCGGCCTGAGCCATGTGCACTGCGTGGATCTCGAGCGCATCCTTCAGAACTCCCAGTGTGCCGAAAAGGATCTTTGTCTGTCGTGAGTCGTACTTTGGCGCACCGTCTATCGGCGGGAACAGCTTCTTGAGCGACCTTTTCTCGTTGTCATCCTGTCCTCCGCCAGCGTTCTTCAGCGCGAATTTGGACGGGTCGGTCTGGAATTCCCGTAGGAGAATCGTTGCCTTCCTTATGACGTCGAGTGCATCGGAGGGATCTTCCTTAGCAGGATCGTCCGCTGGCGTAGATTTTGTCTTCTTCCGGGCAGCAGTCTTCGCTGCGTCCGCTGCCGAGGCGGCTTGAGCCTTCTTCTTCTTCGAACTCGTCGACTTGGAGAGTTTCGATTTGCCCTTCTCCTTGGTCGCGGCCTTCCTCTTGGTTCCGCCTGATTCTTTCTTTTTCTTCACTTTCTTCTCGGACTCCTTGTCTCCAGTGGAAGCTTTGCTGTCTGCATTCTTCGAGTCGGTCGCGTAACTCCGGGCGAGCGCGATTGGGCTACCGCGGCGGACTGTGCTGGCCTGGGTGGCATAAGCGCGGTATGGCGGACCGCTGTAGAGTGTGCGGATGACGCGAGGGCCACGGAACCTCAGAGCGAGCATCGTTGGCACAATTCCAAGAGAGCAGAACTATGGCAGGTCCTGGTTGGGTGTAGCTTTGAAAATACCGAAACTTTTCTAGGCGCAATCCGAAAGTTTTCTAGCGATAAGATAGCGGCTAGAATCGCGCTACCCACACAGCTACCCGCATCCCTGCTCTTTGTTACAATACTAAGATTCTGATTTGCCCTCTCCCCCTTTGGGACCAAACAACCCCCCCCCCACACAAAAAACCCCTAAGAAACCAGTTTACACAACTGATACGTCCTCGAGTCTCGCGCTCGCAGAGTGTACGTGAGTACCGCTGCCATATCGCGTAGGTATCTCGACTGGGTGCTATACGAGACCAACATGGACGATTTCGTCTGCAATAACGATGTTTTCGTGACCGTTGACGTAAAAAGCAAAGGGCAGGGGAGCGAGAGTGCTGCATAAAAAGAAGACACAATGTTCTCGGTAGCCGCAGCTTTGCTAATATTCGGGAGCTTTTCCTCAACTTGCAGTATTTGCATAAGGTAGCAATTGCAATATGAACCTGTCCGGTGGATTTCTCCCACAGCCATCGCTGAAGCCAGAAACAATAAAAGGGGGTATTCCGATCCCAAACCAAGCGAGCATCCGCAGATCCATCCGTACAAAGTCCACGCCAAGCCATAGCGAACGCCAATATGCCCAATACATGACTCCGTAATCTCATAGCCATACTCGCCATGGACCTCGACCCGAGTTTGCACCTACTTAGACGCCTTCGGGTTTCACGAAAGCCTCATTAGCATGCGCCGTGCCACTCACCCGCAGACGCTCCGCCTCCTCGTGCTGCCCCTGCATCTCCTCTGTCTGCGCGAGCATACCCTCGCCCACGGACATCCATAATAAATTTCCCGCCTTTTGCGCTTGTGCCCTGCCAGCCTTGGCTGACTTGACCGCCTGGTCGCCAACGACGCTCTCAAAAAGACACGAGCGCATTAGGTTGAGCGCCACGCCCAAAAGCTGTGTATTATTGGCCGCTTGGGAGAACTTGAGGCCTGTCGAGATGTGACGCTTGACAGTCTGAATAGACTGCGGTGGATTGGTCTCGATAGCGGCCGCAGCCAGGTTGAAGGCCGTGCGGATATCGATGTCGGCATGGTCGGCGCAGTAGTACCGTACTTTCTCGAGGAGCTCAGTGGTCTGCTGATCGTCGCGCCGCGAAGGCTCCTGCATGATCCATATGCGGTTCAGGGCCGCGAGTAAGGACACCTCGGGAGGCGCTGTTACTGCGCTGCCAGGTGCTGCGTTATATGAGTCGAGGAGGTCGAAGCGGGGGTCGCTGAAAATATGGTATGCTTTGTCAAGGTCTCCAGTGCCTTGATGGTATACTCCCGTAACGTACAAAACCAACAAGCCAAGGCGTCCGTCCTCTGGCTTTGGTCTCAACGCCTCAATTTTCTGAATGCAGTCGTACACTCTGGCCCACTGAGTCCGAGTTGCCGAGATGAGGGCAATGAGAGTGTGGATGTAACAACCGACCTCCGCACGCCATTTAGCCTGCTCAATAGCCATTGGTAGTGAATGCGCTGCCGGTCTCACGAGTTCACTTTCTATACATCGCTTAGCATCGATATTTCAAGTTTGTAGAAGAGGGCACATACTCCTTGCTAGCATGTTCAACGCTTCGGTCCAATACTCCATGAGCTTCTCGTTCTTCGAGCCATGATACAGAAGTGCTAGACCACTCAGAACATATCTAGTGAAGAGGTCAGTTGTTGATCCGAGTAAATGAACGATGTCGCAGCACCTACGCTAGGACAAAAGCATGAACTTTGGTGACGAAAGACATGACGATGAAATTGTGCTCGCTACCAGGTCGGATGATAGTATTAGTATCCCCCGTAACCGATGTGCTCGAGTTCGGCTGTCTCTTCAGCGGAAGGAGTAATTCGTCGCGGAGTGTGTCCCAATCAGACGCCTGAACGAGCTCGTCCATACGAATCTGCAGAGCCTTCAGCTTTTGCATGGCCACCCCCGGCGTTTTCTGCTGCAAGCTGCAGGCCAGGTCCAACAGCAGGGTCAACACCTCGATTTGAGGAATGTGGACGGACGGATCCAGCTGGTATCTTGCCGCTTGTGCGATACACGTCTGCACGCGCACTATCGAGTCGTCTTTTCGGGATTTCAGATGAGCGATACCCTCGAGAAGGGACGTCAAAACGGCTATTGCGTAATCACCCCGGTGATTCGCGAGAGAGGTGATGTGCCGCAGGTTTTCCATGGCATGCGTATCTGCCGGGTTGCCAGACTGTAAGTGGAATGAGGCCCTCAAAAACCGGAAGGCATACACCCAATCCACCGCCTTGTACGTCGTTGCTTCCGAAATGTTTTTGTCCAACGCAACTAGAGCCGCCTTTCGGTTTCTCCTGAATAGAACCTTGACCAGCTGAAACTGCATGCAGTATTTCAGATCCGTCAGTCGGTTCTTGTCGCAGACTGCAATGCCCTTGGTCAAAGCCACCTCTGCCTCGGTCAGATTGTCCGTCTCTTCACACAGTATTGTTGCATATCTCAGTCGCACATTCGCTTCAGCACGCGGAGGCAGTTTATTCAACGCCAATGCTGCCTCAAGACAACCCAGACCCGTCGCAATCAGCTTGTAGTACTCTTCCATGCCCGTCTGATCCAGGGACGTCGCAATATCTTGCACAGCCGCGTGTGCTGTTCGGAAACAATCATTCGCGACGCATGTCAGGACAGCGGGCGTATCAAAGTGCTGGCTCGGACTCTGGGTGTGCGATATAGTTGGTGACATTTTGGTACTGGATGCAGAAGGTATCGACTTCCTTGCTGGCGCATTCGTGATCAACATGAGTTGAGTTGGGTCGACGCCTCCGTGTGGCTGACCCTGGTGGAGCTTGCTAGGATCGATCACATCGGAGACCGGTCGTTGTAGCTGTGCCGGTGATATATGAGACGGAGCTTGGTGGAGCTGGCTTGGATCGATCACATCAGACATTGGACGCGGTGACTGGGTCGAGACTACAGAAGATCGATTTTGCTGAAGCTGAATGGGGTCGATGGACCCAGGAACACGATGTTGCGGTTGAGGCGACGGCACATGCGCTTGATTCTGTTGAAGTTGCGTGGGATCGATAGAAATGGGAGCGCGAGGCTGAGGTCGAGGCGACTGCGCAGGAGACTGCCCGTGCTGAAGCCGGCTGGGGTCGATCGACTGGGAGGCGTGGTGTTGTAGTTGCGGCGACGGAACAGGAGACTGGGCCTGCTGTATTTGCCTTGGGTCGATCGAATTGGGTGCGCGCTGCTGCATTTGAGGAGACGGCATGTGAGAGCGACCCTGGCGGAGTTGGCTGGGATCGGCAGACTGCAGAGCGCGTTGCTGAGGCTGCGGCGACGGTACGTGCGGTCGGCTTTGTTGTACAGGAGGAGGTCTTGACTGAGGAGGACGGGGCTTCGGAGCGGACTGCGGTATCTGAGGTGGTGGTTGGGAATGCGCCATGGATTGGGGTCGTTGAGAAGGCATCGGTTGTTGCATTTGCCTGGGAGAGGGGATCGCCTGTTGTATCTGTCTTGGGGAGGGCATCGGAGCATGTTGGGAATAGACTTGATGGGGTTGCGAGTAGTTCTGTTGGGTCATGTACTGAGGTGTAGGTGCTGGCCCATGATGACCGTACGTCCCGTTCCCGTAGTGATGCTGTTGCTGCTGATGTGCATTAAAACTATGCGCCGAAAGCTGCTGGGTTTGCGGGTGCGGGTGTGGTGGTGGTTGTGATTGTGGTTGCGGTTGATGTTGCCCATAGTGAGGCATCGGTTGCATCTGTTGGTTCGGCTGGGAGAGGAATTGGCCATTCGCCTGGTACTGCTGATTACCCATGTATGCCATCGCATTCCCGTTTCCATAATGCTGCTGGTAGCCTTGCTGCTGTTGTGAGGGCATCTGAGGAAGGCCATTATAGGGCTGCCTGTTGGGCTGTGAGCCCCAGTTGTTGTTGTTCATCGCGGCGACATCTGGTATCGTCGTATCGAGGGGTCTCTCAACCCTTCCAAACAGCTGCAAAGAAGCTCCAATGATCACTCCCGTCGACTGTACCCGAAGTCCTGTTCTTAGATGGTCGTCGAAACCCACATGCTGCCAGTATAGGTATGCCTGGCCTGGTATGGCAGAAGAGTTGTCATCGTCAACAACCTGCGGGATGATGGAGGGACGTTGGAGGTCTCTCGTGACTCGGTGTGGCCGTGCACTTGTGGCTGGTACCTCTAGCTAGCACCGCTAGCTACCTGTCTGCAGGGGTCCGTCTCCAACTTTGGGACAGCATGGAGACTCTTACGAAAGGTACAATAAGAATGCTCAATTATCACATAGAAAGCTCTTCCATCCAATGTAGAAGATTACCTTGTTTCACAACTTCTCAATTCGAAGTCAGATGTCTCCAGAGAGAGAGAGATACACGTGCCCCTATCCCTGCGCACCTGAAGAATGGGTCCGGAGCAAACCGCTACCGGCCCCGTGAAGTACTCATCTGCCACTGTTTTATATTCCTCCCCAACACTGACGCAATCCCCGCTCTCTCATCTTCTTCTCCCCGGTGGCCTATAATCACCTTCAGCGTTAAGCATGGACTGGTTCGGCCGCGCAAAGATACGGTACACCCACCACGCCTCCCCGCTAACCCTCCGTTCCAAAGACGGTAGCACCACCGACCTCCTCCAGGTCTGTGAAAAATCTACGCCACCATGCCAGCTCAACCCTCTGCTCTTCAACGGGCATCTTCAGACGATGTGGACCGCCGCGGCCAAGGATGCGCCCACCATACACTACCGTAGGCAGATTTTCAACTCGAACCACGCGAACTACACGGGGACTTTCGCGGTGGACTTCACCGTCCCGGCTCACCCGGATCACGATGACAAGCTACCACCGCAGACGGCTTACTTTAAGGAAGGCCAATTTGAAGGTATTGGGTCAGATGACAGCAGGCCTATGTTGATCGTCCTGCATGGCTTGAGCGGGGGCTCATATGAGGTTTATCTGCGGCACGCCATAGCGCCGCTGGTTTTGCAGGACGGTGGGTGGGAGTGTTGTGTGGTGAACAGCAGGGGATGTGCAAACAGTGAGGTCACGAGTGGTGTGCTGTTTAATGCGAGGGCGACGTGGGATGTGAGACAGGTGGTGAGGTGGGCGAGGAAGACGTTTCCAAATCGACCGCTGTTTGGGCTGGGATTCTCACTCGGGGCAAACATCCTGACGAACGTGAGTGAATTCGTCGGTATGGCCATGAGATATGGGTGCTGATAATGGACGTTACGCAGTACGTGGGCGAGGAGGGCTCGAATTGCCTCCTTAGTGCCGCAGTGGCCGTTGGGAACCCCTTCAACCTGGAGGTGGCCAACGCAACATTGAAGAGCTCTCTATTGGGCAAGGAGGTCTACCAGAGGGTCATGGGAAGTTCGTGTCGAGAGGTGCGATTTTATTTGATTTGTGATTCTGTTTCACTGACGCTGTTGTTGTCTAGCTAACATGACGAAGCTCATACTGCGGCACAAGGACTCCGTGTCAAAGTTCACGAAACTGGATTTTGAGGCTATCCAGAAGGTTACCTATTTGTTTGAGTTTGATAGAGAGGTCCAGTGAGTATTGGTCTTTGGATTATGGTGGTGAGATAGCGTACTAATGAGTGACAAGGACCGTTTGCTGGGGGTATCCCACGGAAGGGGCCTATTACCGGGACGCGTCCTCGAGCGACTCGATTCTGGCGATCCGTATTCCGTACTTGGCTATCCAGGCTACGGATGATCCTGTGCGTTTTTGGAACATCTGTTGAGGCTTGGATTATGGTGCTGACAGTCATCAGATCGCAGTGGAGCAAGCGATCCCGTACCAGGAATTCAAGTCGAACCCATACACGGTCTGCCTCACGACGTCGCTCGGAGGTCACCTTGCCTTCTTCGAGCTTGGAGGCGGCCGGTGGCACGCCAAGCCGGTATGTGGTCCGAACTATCGTTGATGAGCTAGAACAAGCCGTGCTAACCCTTGTATCTTGTGTCTAGGTGGTAAATTTCCTGAACAACATGGCAGGGTTGGTCGACCTCAAGTCCGTCAACCATCATGTGAATGGCGACACAGTCCTAGAACCTCAGTACAGATCTAACTTCGACCCCATGCGGCGCAAGATGGACGTTACTATTGAGCAGTAGACTTTGCTTGGTCAGTGTGGATGGGTTATAGAAGCGCAGTAGTTTCAGATGTGCATAGACGGCGGCATTGTTGTTGTTCGATAGATCAGGGGGGGGTGGTAGACCAGACAAGGACGAGGCACATATGGCCCGGGTATATTTATTTGATCTAGAAACTAGACAACCACAGCAACCTGTCCACCACTTCAGTCTCGATAGCTCGGCCCATGGCACTGTCTGACCAGGACTTGATCTCTAGGGCAACGGCTACCGTCGCCCTGGGCATGATATTTCGATTTTGTTGCTGCCAGCTGCTGGCCCTGGGGCGGTCATCTTCCGTGTTCGAGGGTGGACTTTCGAAACGACACTGCCTCCGAGTTACTCCAGTCAAGTTGCCAGTGGCCGGATCGTGGAACTGTGACTGCCCGAGTGCATAGTGCCACAAGTTTCTCCTCGTCACTTGGCTTTTGTGCTCCAAGGTTGCTGTGGCCGACAAGGCGAGGCTGAGTGCGCCGCAATTCTCTGAAGACACTTTTTGCGATCCCTAACCGGCCGTTCCCAACTCCAAGAACTCCATGCAATGCAGCCAAAGACGATCTTGCCTCCCTATTCACCATCTCCTCACTCAGCAAACGACACACTCTTCTTCTTCTTCGCCTTGGTCGCCTTCGTGCCTTCCAGCTCGACACGCTTCATCGCCTTCTCGTCCGCGTCGTCATCGGTCGGCTTGGTTGACCTCTTTCTCTTCTTGCGCAGCGCATTCTTGGTCTCGTCGAGCTTCTCCCTGCGCTCAGTCTCCCTCTTCTCGGTCTCTTGTCTCCGCGCCTCGCGGATCGCCTCCATGTGCCGCGCCTTCATCATCTTGGACTCGATCTGGCCTTCCTTCTCGGCTTGGACCATGGACAGGATGGTAGTCATGCTCTCCTACACACAGTTATGACCGAAAATTAGCATTCAGTACTCCACGCGACAAAATAGGAGTGGCACGGCACAACATACCCGATCGTCAACGAAGACCTTCCCCTTCTTCTTCCCCTTGGGCTTCTCCACACCAATCGGCGTGACCATATTGAGCGCCGGTATTCCCAGCTCCTTCTCACTGTACACCTTCTTCCGTTTCTTCTTCAGCAGGTCCTTGGCTAGCTGCCCCGGCTTCACCGCGGGCTTGTGGCCGTCTTTCGTCTTCCTGGCCTTCACGACCGGGTCGATCTCTGGTCGTTTGGCGGCTTTGCTGTTCTTGATGCCCGAGCCCTTGACCGCGTGTTTATTCTTGACGGTTTTTGTACGTGAGACACCCATCTTGGCGGTTGGTGATGGGGAACGATAGTGAGGTGAGGTTGGTAGGAGGGAAGTGGGATGGGGAGAATGAGTTGCGGAAGAAATGGAGGCTGTCGCAACTTTTGCTGATAAGGACTCTTATCGCTGAGGACGAAATGCGCTAATCCCTGTCGTGGGACGGAAACAGATCCGCCCCGGCCCCCCTCCCATCTGCTGCTTGCAAGGGGGGTTTGATTCCTCTTTTCTCTTCCCGGAGAGGGGAGCAGGTATCCATTTTATTGCCATTGATCCTTAGGTACCGGCGAGAATATTGTTTACTCAGGTGCTCCCAGTAGTAGCATTTGTCCACTCCATTACGGCTGGCCTAATAGCAAGTATTGGGTCTATCTCCAACTGCGACTGTGCTGGGTGTCTTAATGCTTATTATATCTTCAACTTAATTTCACATTAGTCTCTTGGACGAACTAGGACTTGTTCCAAAGGCCAAAGTATCAATTCTCTCCCCTCCGGCCCAAGTAGCCCTGCAATAAGCTCCAACATCTCCCTCAACCTATCACTCTTAAAGCTCATCCACCAGTTACCCTTCTCGGCGCGATGCAGCAACACGCACCAAAACGCCATGACCACCAACGGCGCCCTGCGCTTCCTGCCCAGCATCTCAAAAAATTCCCCCGGCGCCGTCGCGCAGAATGTCAAGCTCGCCGTCTTCTTGGCCAACGCATCGTCCCGATCCGACACCCGAAAGCACTGCCTCAAAAGCCGGAACGTCTCCGCCATCACGCGCCTCTCATCCTCCGTCATGTCTCCGTGCTGCTGAAGCTGCTCGATCATGTGCATGACGAACACTTCCGACGCGTTGGTGTACGGCTCGATCGCATGTTCTTCCTCCCGATTGTTCTGCTGGTAGGGCTTGAGGTGCAGGCCCATCGCGCCACTGAGGAGCACCTGCTCGTTCGACCTCCAGAGCGTCACGCCGCCGCGCAGGGGTAGCATCCACTCGGCCGGGCCCGGATGTGGCTCAGGGGTGAAGAGCAGTGAGGCGACGTCCGCGGCGGTGGAGAAGTAGTACGGTACGAAGAGGGAGTTGCAAGCCCAAACAGGGGCGACGAGGTCGGCGTTGTTTGAGATGATGGCTGGCATGAGGCCTGAGAGGGCTTTGGCGTGATGGTGCAGGGCCAGTTCGAGGTAGGTTGTCGAGGCGTCTTGGGATTCCGCGACATGTCTGCTCAGATCGATGGCCGCGAGCGCCATAACTTCGTGTAGGAGGAAAGGGTGCTTGGTCGACATGGCCGGGATAACGTCTAGCCAGGGTGAGGTGTTGTTCGGGTTGGCAAGATAGTGACATGTCACGGATGTGAAGCGGTGGAAGAGTTGAATGTCAGTGAGGGTGAAGGCTTCATCTTCGAGAGGGACTGGAGAAGCGGCTGTGAGCTCCGGAGTCGTCCCGGTGGTTGAGGCCGAGGTAGACGAAGGCTCGGCGATGCTGGATGAGATGAGGCTGCACTTGTCCCCGCGCTTTACGCATCTCAGGCAGGGAATCTCCTCATCGCACTTTTGACGTGAATCAACATCGATAATGGATTGAGAGAGGATACTCATCTCATACCTTCACCTTCCTTGACCTACATTGGTCACAGCCATTTCTAGACTTGGTGTGAGCTCGCCGAGCGTTCATGCTGACGGGCCGAAGTCGACGTCCCGAAAATCGGTCGCATCACGGAGGCATGCTCCACAGTGTTTGGGCTAGGGCCGAATGCGCAACACCCTTTGTGCCACAGTAAGATGACGAGGAGCCACAAGTAGTGGGACTTCTTCAAAGAAATCAATGAGTCCGTAAACTTGGACATGTCGGTGAGGGGCTGGAGTCTGAGCAGGATTCGTAACCCAAGGTGCACATGGGGCTTCCACTTGTGTGCACAGCCACTAGGCCGCGTACTTAACTAGGCTGGAAAGCGATCGTTGGACTTCGAGCGCCGCCCTGGGGACCCGGAGCCGTGACGACGATCCGGTCGTGGATTTTTCTCCTTGTATGCCGTGCATACTGTGTACGTTGATTGTTTTAACAGCAATAACTGCGGGGGGGGGGGGTGAGACACAGAGACCAGGTTAGGTACTTGGCGAGCGGAGTACTGCGCAGAGATTGAAGGGAAAAGTGATGGAAAGGGAGCTGGACTGACAGACAAACAACAGTTATGTCGTTGGTACTGGGACTGCATCCCTCAGCGCGGCCGACACGCATGCATCTGAGCCCAAGTTGGATGGATTCGTGTGCATCCAGACGTGGAGAGAAACACGCGTCCACGGGCAGGCCTCGCTCGAGGAGCCGCACTTTGCTGCTTCACTTCATGTGACTGGTAAATGAAAAATAAATGATAAATAATTATCCTTTCTGCAACCTGAAGTTGCGCTGCCACAGGATAGTCGCTCAGTCGTATTCCAAAATAAGGGATCAAACAGCCGGGCCATGGTGCTGTCATAGGTAAGAAGCGAATGACAGGTTGACAGGGCTCGAAGGTCTGGGGCGCGAGGGGAATGAGATTTCCAAAGTTAGAAACAGCATTTCGGACATGCCTGACATGATGCAATCTAGCCGTCCACTAACAATCACGCAGCCATGTGCGGCTGCATTGCGATCAGACACTATCAGCTGCCATCCGGGCTTTACTGTGATTGACGGTATTGCATACTGCGTACAGCATCACCCCTGCGCCCTCCGTACTTTTGACTTCCAAATGTAGATCGTCCCATCACCCGCTTACAAGCTTCCAGGCTGTTCAAGGTTGCTGTGGATCTCCTTTTCCATGGATTTCGTGGAGACACTTGTGTGATGATGTAGTGTACAACACAGCCAGCTTTTGTCCTTGTCAATCCGCAACGTCAGCCTCTGGGCGCCGGCTGAGAAAAGTTGAAAACTGTGTTTGATGCTGGTGCGGCTAAGAAATGACACATTCTTACACGGCCACGACCTCCAGTAATGGTCCGTATTATCGCGACCGTGTCTTTCTCCCTTGGTGAACCCCAAACGCTCTTCCGTCTTCTCTTTCTTTGTGGTTGTCCCACCTGACTTGCGCCGGCTTGTCGAGTCTATCTCTTCCACTCGGAGAATTCGACACCATCCCCTGCGGTCACCACGGTTCACAGCCCTCTTCTTCCGGCCCTGCAGTGCCTTCCAGTTGGTCCAGCACGACAGGGGTCGACCAAGCCCTGCGTGGCTCTATGCAACTCAGTCCTGCAAGCCCCAAAAAGGGCCTGTCGCCCATGTGAAGTTCCCCATTCGAGCTTCCTGAAACCAGCCCAGCGTCTCTCCTGAATTCGAGAAGTCGGCCGCCTTTCGACTGACTGCAGCCTTGCCTCGTGCTGGTGCTCCTCAACAACGCACTGTCACCGTCCTCGTCCCCATCTTCGTCCCCATCTTCGTCCCCATCTTCGTCCCCATCTTCGTCTCCGTCGTCCTACCCCCTCAGCGATTGCGACCTGGTTCTTGTTGCTGTCGCTGCCGACCATTAACGGCCTTCTTCGCTCCGCAAGCCACCTCCATTTCCCCCGGCGCCTTGCATTTGGTGTGTCGCAGTGAGATCCGGAAGAGGGTCAAGTTCTGCGCTCGAAATCGACCTGCGCGTCAGACGCGAAGCTGAGACCGACCCGGGCCGACCACGCCCACTATCTCGCCCATCATGGCAGGCTATTACAGCGAGGACCATCTTAATAAACCACTACCTCCACCATTGAGTGCCTCGCCGGCGTCGATGGATCACGACTCCCGTCAACCCACTCTGCCCTTTCGCCAAGATACTGCTAGCAGCTCTCATTACTCTACACGAGGGAACACTCTCCCAACTAGCTCGCAGTACCCACCGCGACAAGATACCTACGGCTCCTCCGTCCACTCGCAACCCACCGCATACGCTGGTGCAGCCGGATCTTATTACGCCGATGCTCCTTCATACACGGGCCAGCAACATCTTGGCGCGCGACAGCCCACACACGACGCCTCTCCCGTCTCTGCCACATCTGTCTCTCCCTTCGACACCCCCTTTGACGATACCGCATCGTCAAGTCGACAGAATCTAACCGGACGGGAAGCGTCCGGTGACAACATGTATTCACAGAGCGCGATCCCTCTCCAAGACCGCGCAAGGAAAGATGCCGCATCCGAGATGGAAGACCATGTCTACGAAGCATCACCCAAGAAGAAGAAGAAGCAGGGCGTGAGGTTCGGCGAGCTAGGAATGTTTGGGGCCTACGGGAACCGTATTCCATGGGTTGTCTATATCTTCTCCGCGGCCCAGATCGGCGTGTTCATCGGCGAGCTGGCCGACAATGGTAAGAGCTATCGCGGTCGCCATATTCTCTCTGCGAAGAAGTACTAACCGGCCTTCCAGCGATGAAAACAGGATCTCCAATCGAAATCCATCCCTCGTTCAACTATCTGATCGGCCCATCGCCATATGTCATGATCAACTTCGGTGCCAGGTTCACTCCGTGCATGCACAATGTGCAAGGCATTACCGACGCCACCTATGAAATAACTTGGCCTTGTCCCAATGCCACCTCGACCGAATCGAGCGGGTGTTCACTGTCCGACCTCTGTGGCTTCGGCGGCATTCCTGAACCCAAGTACGACTCCACTGCTAGCATGAGCAACAAGCCGGAGCCCAACCAGTGGTGGCGCTTTATAATTCCCATGTTCATGCACGCTGGAGTCATTCATATCGGGTTTAACTTGCTGCTGCAGCTCACAATGGGCAAGGAGATCGAGAGATCTATCGGATCTCTCCGTTTCTTCCTGGTGTACGTTTCCGCAGCCATCTTCGGATTCGTCCTGGGAGGAAACTACGCTTCCGCGGGGAGCCCGTCCACGGGTGCGTCCGGTGGCCTGTTCGGGATCATCGCTCTTAACATGCTGGATCTTTTCTACTCATGGTCGGACCGTATTTCGCCCGTCAAGGATCTGCTGTTTATCCTGCTCGATGTTGTCATCTCTTTCGTACTAGGGCTGTTGCCGGGTGTCGACAATTTCTCCCACATCGGAGGGCTTCTGATGGGTCTCTGTTTGGGCCTGTCGATCCTGCACTCGCCCAACGCTCTGCGGCGGAGAATCGGAGACGACGACGCGCCATACTCAACTGTCAATGCTGCCTACGCCCGGGACAAGCCACCAGGCTTCGTCAAGAACCCGGTCGGCTTCTTCAAGGGACGCAAGCCGCTGTGGTGGGTGTGGTGGGTGCTCCGTATGGCTGCGTTGCTCCTGGTGCTCATTGTGTTTATTGTGCTGCTCAACAACTTCTACGTCTATCACAAGACGTGCAGCTGGTGCAAGTACCTGAGTTGCTTGGTGAGTTTGAGGTTTCTTCGTCATGACCTGTGCTGAAGAGGCGACTAACGTGTGTGATTATAGCCCGTGAATGGTTGGTGTGACAGCGGTCTCACGTTCACCAACACTACCTCATCCAAGCGGGATGTGCTCGAGACTGCGGCGAACGCAGTGACATACTTTCCTAGGGAGTTCTTCGCTTGAAAGGGGGATTTGTTACGGAAACCTGGCCGAGCATGGACTCAGCTTTCGGAGCACCAACCCCACAGGCTACCCACACCGAGATCGAGATCAACATGAGATAAGAAGCACAAAATAGCAGTGGGCTTTTCTTCTGATAAATTCATACAGCGACGGAGTTCTGTGGATGATTTCTTCATGGCATCAGATTGCGGGCCGAGACATTTGATGAACCTGTGGGGAAAGCACAAAAATCCTCACATATGTGGACTGCTGGGGAAGAACAGCATACATGTGTCGCGGTTGGGAGGACATACTTATTGATCTTCTAATGAGACGTAAGGAGCTTCCAGGGCACTCAGCATGAGATATCTGGCTGTCATATCATATCATTTCTGATCACGGACTACCGACAGGTCTGTCTGCCCTCCAAAGCCCACGGTTTAAGAAACAGAGTACGGTACTGGCAAAGACGAGGACCTGCAACTTTCAGTCGGTTAAAGGCGTCCATATCTTCCCAATATAGAAAACCACGGACGGGTGTTCACATCAGGCCATGCGATGGCGGGAATGTACTCGTCGTGTGCTGTGCCTCACGACATCTACAATGCTTCCAAATCCTCACATGTCTGTTAACCTCCTCATATCACTCTATTACTCTCGGTGTGGCCGTAGATGGAGATGTGTTGATTATGAATGTGCAAAAAAATGCCAAATACTCTTGACTACGGAAGGTACCTAGGTATTCTCACGCACCCTTCAACACCGTGCTAGTACGATAGAGCCGGTACATGAAAATGCTGAAACCTCATGTACCTATACACTAGGATTTGGGGGCTGGGTAAGGATCATTTGAAGCTAGCGGTTTAAAGACGCGCAACACAGAGGCTTAATTGGTGAGGCAGACGCCGCTAACAATCCTTCCACATCCGCACATTCCCTAGTTCATATCGAAGTCAATTCGGCCGCTATCCTACGTCCGGGTCCTTCCTTGGTCGAAAGTAACCAGTGCCAAGAAAATCCCAAAGGCATGATGGACGACATTGTGATGAGCCGCGATGCCCAGGATGGGACACAACCCACGCGGCGCAACCCAGGACCTCGACTATACCATCGAAAGTCACGCATGGGCTGCGTAAGATGCAAGGCCAGACGAGTCAAGGTGAGTGAATCTGCAATCTTATCAATCGAGACCGATCTCGAGATGCACCCCCTAATCTGTCGTGGGAAGTCATCTCTCACGAGACTCTGCGTGCGGGCCGATCCGCCGAGGAACAGTTCATCTCGTTGAAAGAAAGCCAAAAAAAAAACAAAAAAACTTGGACTAACATGTAAGCAAAAAGTGTGACGAAGTGAGACCGGCTTGTGGAGGATGTAGTCGCCACCAGGTTGACTGCACCTATCCGGTGACCGCCAGCGCGTCTCGCGGTGCTCCCGGAATTCCAGCACGCCAGCTGCAGCCCGCGCTGCCTTCCGAGACCTCTGCCAGCAACAGCGGCAGATTCTGGGCTCCAACAACCAATGTCCTCTCCAACAGCGTGAACGCCTGGGAAACGGCACCCACGCAGGATTCATCCTTTCTGTCTGTCTCGTATGAGCCGGGCGGCTATTCTCCCATACCGACCCCAACAAATTCAAGTGCACCGAGTGCGTATTCCCTCTCAGTCCCTGGGCCATCACCTCGTGAATCCTGGGGAGAATGCTCACCTCCATCCGGCTACCACGGCTCGGTGTCGCACAGAGCACCTTCACTCATTAGCAACAACGCCTCTTCAAACTCGGGAGGAAGCGCCGTCCGCGAGGCCAACGAATACCTTTCAAGCCTCACAGACCCGGACATTTTGGATGTTCTGGAGTCCAAGGAGCGGCGGATATGGGAGCTCCGGCTCATGCATAATTATATGTCCAAGCAAGCACAGCAGCTCGCAAAAGTAGAGAGTGTTGTGCGCCATGGCGAGCAGCCCACGCCCGGTGTGGCGCTGAGCGAGAGTGATCTTGATCCGAACAATCCGAACAGCAAGAATAACTTTGGGTCATTTATCTGGGCCCACGAGATCCCCGCCCTCGCCTTCAAGAACGACAGTATACTGTATGGTATGCTAGCGTCAAGCGCCTTGGACATGTGGACGCGAAGCAGCGATCCACAGGAAAAGGACGAGCTGCGGTTGTTACAACAGAAGTACCTGTCCGTAGCCCTCCGCGAGCAGCGTCTGGCGGTGGGGAACCTGAGCAGGGACAACGCGGACGTGGTGTGCATGGCCTCCTTGGTGATCCTGCAGAACTCGTTCGCGCTCGTCCAGACCCTTCCTTCGACGCCATGGCAGCCGCCTCTGGACTGGTTCGTCATGGGCAAGGGTGCGGGTGCGGTGCTCACGATCGCGAGAGGGTACCTTCGGTCTGACGACCGCGACCGCATCACGCGCTTCATACAGAGTACGCCGAATATGGATCCGGATGCCATCTTCGCCGCTGAGAACCGCGCGCATCTGGGCTGGCTTCTCGAGAACGACCGTGGATCGACGGAGAACATTGGCGATCACGAGCTGGTTGGCAACAATGGCAACAAGTTCACGCGCGATATCTACAACAAGGTGCTCAGCTATATCGGCTCCATCGAGAAGGCCGTGGCTGCCAAGGAGCCGCTGTACATGATTTTTCGACGATTCATCGGTTTTCCAATGTTCATGCCTGACTTGTACCGTGAATTTCTGGCTCAGCGGCGGCCCCGCGCCATGGTTGCACTGGCGCACTTCTTCAAGCTGTGGATACCCTATGATGACTTGTGGTTGATCGGCAAGACGGGCGAGAATCAGGTCAGGGCGATCTACGAGGTCCTGCCTCCTGAATGGAGGCATAAAGTGGAGGGCATCATCAAAGAGTATGACTTGGAGCGATGAGCGGCTTTGGAAGTTGGCGAAGAAGTTCAACTAGATCGTCGAGGTCTGGCATTCTGTGGCGACTTAGTGGAGAGCGTGGCGGCTAGACGAGAGGGAACGCCTCGGTCAGGACACCAGAAAGTTCGAAGCTTTCCCGTGCGCGGTGGCTCTTGAGGCTCTCAAGAGTCGAAAACAGCCCCTGGCGAGGATAATATCCGCCTATGACCGCTCCTTTCGTGGGAGATGCACCAATGCGGTGTGTCACCTCATCGTCCCGACGTCGTTCGCCCGAGTTGCAGGAACAGACAGCCTGTACAGTCGCTCTAGTCGACTCATCAGGTGTCCGCTATTGGAAAATGCTGATGGCTCATTTTGGATTGCAGCTTTTATCTGCGGTGGAACCCAGGAAAGGCGCAAACAAACCAGAAGAAGAAGAATACGGCTGTCCAGAAATATTCCGAAAATTCCAGAAGAGTGCCACCACGAGGGGATCGAAATTCCAGGCTACAGAGTTCCGTAGAAGGGAGGTTACCTCAGAATATCAGTTTACCTCTTCAGCCAACTACATCGTAAGCTCAGCTGACCAAATTGGTACTTGGGTTGCGGATTTGCAGCTTAGGTACTGGAATTGGCATGGCCTCCAACGGCACGGTGATTGCATCGCCTCTCATTCATTCTCAGACCAACATGGACGGCATGACCAGATGAGGCGACATGTGATGGAAACCTCCACCGTGAGTTCGGCTCCTCGCGGGCCCATCAAATCCTAAGAAGAGGGGCTTTCCAGTTCGTCTGGGAGGTGGACGGGGAGGGCTCCAGGACGGGCGACATGGAAGCAGATAAAGTTGATGATCGTATCGCAAGCAGTCTGACCGGTCCTTTCCAACACGAGAAATATCCATCTATCGCATAATTTTTGTGAGCGGTGCTTTTTCTTCATACGAATGGCTGAGCTCCGATGCCTTGCTTTTACCCATCGATGTTGGTGCGCCCAATCTGCGCCACAACCTGGCCCTGCGCGCACGCGAACAATGTTCGTTCACACCGGGCCCACCGTCGATACCGGGGTATTTAGGTCCTGAGGAATTAGTGCTGAGTCGAGTTTATGAGGAAAGAGCACCAGAAGGGCAATGAGCATTCCGGGCCAACAAGGATCGAGAACTGGTTGTTTGTCACCCTCCCACAGAGCCCTGATTACCCTATCGCCTGAAGCCGCCATGTGGGTCCAGAAGAGAGATCGTCCCGGGACGCATAAACTCATTCGCGGGCTATCCTGTTGAAGACGAGAGATGCCTTAGCCTCGTTAAAGTCATGGAACCGTCCCATCATCCAGCATCGCGGTCTGGGCGCATGTGGGATTCGGCTATTTGGGTAATGAAACTCCGAATGAAGCCTCGACGAACTCATTCGTTGTCCTGAGCTGCACAGTTATGTCGACCACGGTCTTCATCGCTTGGCCCTGCCTTTGCCCTTGTTGACCTTGGCCGCGTTCTGCTCATCCACGAAATCCTTGATGATGCTATGCAGGTCGGCATTGCGTCTTGCAAGCAGCAAAACATCATCAGTCTGCACTGTTGTTCGGCCGGCATGGCGACTGAAGCTTTCCAGATCCAAAGCCACATTTTCTGGCGGCAAATTAGAGACACAATCTTCGCTGGCGAGATGGTAGCCCGGCCTACCGATTTGCGTCCACACCATCTCTGTCAGCGCACCGATGAATTGAGGTGTCGCGTTTCTGTTCCGCCGCAACGAGTCCTCGTCGACCATCTTGCCAACCGCAAACCACAGCGCGGCCTTGAGACGCTTCTTGAGAGTCAGTGACGCGTTTGGAAGCGCGTGTCGGGGGTTCATCACCCACCTCGCGGACGTCTTCTTCTGGTGTGCCTGACATGTTGACTATGTCTGACCAAACATCGGTCTGGGTGGCAATTGAAGAGTGATAAGTCCGGTGAGAGAACCGTCACGGTGGTGAGGAGCGGACTGAAGAGTCGAGTTGTCGTTGAAGACGCGCTTCCTTCTTCAGCCGTGTTAGTGGCTCTCGGCGAATCAGAGTCAGGATGAGGATTTGAGCTCGGGCCGGGGCCGTTGCGGGTAGGTATACTAGCGCTCAGCCGCGCGCCGGGGTCCCTGGACGAAATTTCGTCACTCGCTTGGGAACCGTGAGCTGTCAAAGCGTCCAGTCGCGACTTCATCTCCTGCGACAACCAAAATTCCCTCAACTTCAACTCTTTTCGTTACCTTCTCAACCTGTATAAAGCTTGGAGCCGAAAGCCTTCCACGCGACCTTGGCGAATCCGCTACTTAATCCACCGGCTACCAATTTCCACCGAGCCCAAATACTACTTGACGATCACCGAGTTGCGCGGCCTACTACCGAGTCCCCCTCCCCCCGCCTCTATTTCTCGCCTACAACGCCCCGTCATGGCCGACGTCCTCAACTTGGTCGGTGTGGGCTATGACCGCCTCACGACCAACCTTCGCGCTTCGTTCGATGGCATGTCACCCGAGAAATGGATCCGATTAGTCATGATCGTCGGCACATACATGCTCCTCCGGCCATACATCCTGAAGCTTGGCGGCAAGGCCCAGATGAAGCAGCACGAGAAGGAGGCTGCCGAGGCGGAAGCGGAAGCGAACGAAAAGGCCAAGATGTCGCCAAACGAGCTGCGCGGGCAAAAGGTCGAGATACCGGAGGACAGCGACGACGAGGGCGAGGCCCAGGGGCAGGCGACTTCCACGGATTGGGGAAAGAAGGCGAGAAGACGGCAGAGAAGTATGATCAAGAAGATTTTGGAGGCAGAGGAGAAGAGGTTGCAGGAACTGCAGGATGATGATGAGGACAAGGATATTGAGGAGTTCTTGACGGAATAGGACAGCGAGCGGGAGAAGCATTTGTTGCGGCCGTCCATCCGCGAGTGCTGCCAGTGCGATTGGACGAGATGATTTTTTCTGAAAAGAGGAACTTCAAGAAAACTCAGGGGTCTATTGTTGCCACTGCTGTCTAATATCAGAAAGATCGAATAGCCATCCAGGGAACGCATGTCTTTCGTCACCACCAGATGCTGTCTCGCTCGATCGGGGTTTTCCGAAAATGTGGCTCTGTCTCAATATGCCTGCCACACGACTTGCTGGCACCCCTCGGTTTCGTCTATTGTTGTTGGAAATAGCAATGCTAACAGTCCTGTAGTGGAAGTCCGGGCCTGGCCTCTTCGGCCTAGTTCCCCATTCTTTTCTTTCTCCTTCCCATGGCGTTCTCTCGTCAACAGGTTCGGTCGGAATGGTACTTGGGTATACGAAGACCTCATTGTTTCTCCATTCCCCCGGCTGCCAAGAAGTGGCGGTACTCTCAACAGGCTTCAGTCTGACCTCCTCTTGTTAGGTCGACCTTCTGGTTACACGTCCGGCATGGGCGTTGGTCCCAATCAGCCTCCGCAAAGCCTGCCTCTGTGCATTCATGACATCAACCTCGACATCTCTCACTCAGGAGGCTGTCTGCGTTATCCCATTTTCATTAGCATCTGTCAACTTATACTTGAATCCGGGGCGGGTGTAAGCAGTTTCATTCGGACCCCTCTGAATAAACATGGACTAGATGATATAAGAAGAACTTATAAAGGGATAGCCGCAATGCACTGGTGATCACTTCCGCAACACGAAGTGGGACTCGTGGCGGTAAATGTCTCTCCGGCTCAACAGAAAGTCCAGTGGACACGAGATTCCTCTGCAGGCCCTCATGCTTGTGTGACCTTTTCAGATATCAAATTATTTTCAGAATGCAGATTGATTATGCAAGAAGTCTTCCTGCATTTCTTAAACGAAAGCCAGAATCCATGAGCCGTCCCAGGTGAGGCCCTCTTCTCACACAGGTAGCTTTCTCAGCCAGCCTTTTCCCAACCGCGCCAGAGCCAGAGGATCAGTGGGTTCTTTATAGTTCGTTCTCAGGCAAGGCAAGTATAAGAACGGACTGTGAGGTAGCGTGGACCTGGAAAGTGAGGCGACCAATAAATGAGGTGACACTGAGCTGACACTTTTCCGCTGCCCTCGAATACAAAAAGAAGACCCGCATCAATGTGTCCCCGGCCCGTAAATAATTTACAGGAGAGAGTCAACGCCAACTGAATACTCGGTCCGCCCTGTATGGCGATGAGAAAACTTGACACACGAGAAGACAAGGTCGAATTTGGCGTTTATGGCGGTGTCAGTTTGGCAACTGTAATGCGAAGAGGTTGGCTCCCGCACATGAGGCTGACACGCACAGAGAACTGTAACTCTGTTAGCAGTTCCTTACCAGGTGCTACGGGCCATGACACGTATTGTGAGCCACATGGTCAATATTTGCTTTCTGTACATTGGCCTTTGGCTGACGACTGATCCTCGCGCCGTAGCCTCATCAACGCTCTCTCTGACGATCCCCATAATATCTATTAAGGAAATGACACAAACGGTGTTGCCTTCTTCCCTCGCATACCTGTGGACGCCATACTGTTCATGCCTTTTGGCGTAATTCCATACTGGTCCCATATCCTCATTCATCCCGTCATATCCCCATGTCCTGTTGTGCAGCCTTCATCCACTTCATTCCCCATTTTTCAAGCTCCATCATCATCATGATCCCAACCTCTCTCTCACTTTCGAATCCAGATATGCAATCCCATCATCCCTCCTACACGCCCGCCGAAACAAGTCCCTCATCCGCGGACTCGCCATTTGACAGACCGTCGCAGATCGGATCTGCCGCGGTTTCCGGTGAAAGTCTCTCGCGACCGAGTTCCCTGCCTGGTTCTCACCCGAGGTCCCGTTAGCAACGGCCTCAGCGTCCGCCACGAGCTCCGGATAGACCACATCCAGGAAACACTCCTCACACACCGTCATCTCTGGGATGTGAGCCATGGTGTACCAAGAAGAGTGACGCAGCGGTTCATCCTTGGGACACTCCTCGATGCCCGCCCAGGAGTCGATCCTCTCCACCAGGCGGTGCATGTTCGGCGCGGAGTTCTTGGCCACGGCGCGATCGTGTGTGTCCTCGAGTATGTCAAAGTAGGTCAGAAAGCGGGCCCGGTTCGGCGCGAAGTGCAGGCTGCACTGGCCTGGCCTGGGTTCCGCGAGCCGATCGAGCGGCACGAAGATGCCTGTCAGACTGGTGAAGAGCGTCTGGACAGACTCGGCACACGGGCCGCAGACGGTGAAGTTGGATATGCAACGCCTCGTCTCCGGGTCCAGGATGGAGTACCAGATACGGGTGACGCGGACGGACCCGTAGCAGGGCATCTGGTGTCTGGTGGATACATCGGCAATGCCCTGGAGGAGACGGAGGTCGCTTCGTCGATACTTCCGCGTCATCAACCAGGCGATGCGGTACCACGGCGAGGTGCCCAGGTCACAGGCGATCTCCTTGTCCCTGGACCGAGTCGATGCGGGCACGAAAAGGTCGCGAAAGGAGGTGGGATAGAATACTTGCTCGTAGCAGGACGGGCAAATGTTGAAGTTGTCGTATCTGGAAAGTGTCAACCAATCCTTGTGTCCAGCTTGTGGCCGTTTCCGCGGACAGTCCGGAAATCCCGGGAGCGTGCCTGTGCTGACATCCTCTGAGTATCGACGGTATGATACGACAGATGGCCCCGACTCTCCCAAGTTAGTCCCACTATGCCGAGGGGTAAGAGGCTCGGTTTGGTGAGAAGGTTGGAATGGTTCAGGTTGCCAGTATGAGGGTGGCTGCGGAACACTTTCCAAGGAGCCTTGTCGGGACCAAGTCGGAGTTGGTGGCATGGTCTGCCGCTTCCGGTCGTCCGAAGGAATAGCCACAGGCAGGGATGCTGTAGTCAGGGACAAAGGAGGATTGGCCAGCTTGCTAGAGCTTGCGTTGGACCTGATGCTGGGGGTCCGGGACGAGGCTCTAGGTCGACCAGCGTCAGAGGCACGGTCATCGACTCTCAGCGTAGAGCGAGTCCGAGGCGGGGAAGAGTAGCCGGGTGATGTTGGCGATACTGGCCGCTCGATCTCGTTTCGACGTTTGTCTCTGGCCACGTTGAAGATAGTCGAGCTCCGGGGATCTGGTTGAGCCTTGTAGTCGGAAATCTTGGTCTGAGACGACTTGGGGGACGGTAGTGGTGATGGAGGCTGCGACTTTGGATTTGAATTCGGTGACAGCCGCGATCCAGCTGGGCTTAATAAGGCAGCACGATCTTCATGGATGACGGTCGACTTCCTGCGCTCATGATGATGCCGGTGACCCTTGTGATCACGGTTCTCGTCGCTCGAATGCTCAGTTGCTTCCTTGGGTTGAGATGAGCGACCATGATAACTCGCCCGTTTCCGGCCGAGCCTGGGCGAATCTGCTTGAGCTGTTACTGGAGAGACCTCCTTGCGTGAGAGTCTTGGTGGTGATCGTTTGCGGCCCACCGAAGGCGACAGATGGCCATTCCTAGCCCTACCGTGCGCCTCATCCCCGTAAGAACTGTGTCTCTCAAGCGTCTTTTTCAATTGAGGCACTTCCATATCGGAGTGCAAGCGCCTTTGAGCTGCCGGGCCAGCGGGCGTGGCATAACCATCCAGTCCTTTCCGATCGGCTGAGCGAGGCTTCTGGTTTGGTGACAGCTCTCTAGGGCCAGCCCCATTCGCTCCCGAGTAGTTCCAGTATGCCCTATCACGACCTTTGGTGGCATGTTTGATGATTGGTGACAGGAAAGCATCGCCCTCTGGCGGCGCTGATTCCGGATGAGGACTGAAATAGTCCTTCGAACTCGCGTCTCGATGGATCTGATCAATACAGGTTGCTGATCTCGACCTGTTGATGTGTGGTGATGGTCTAGGCTGGGTATGATGGCGGGAATTGGTCTCTATCCGTGGTAGATCGGTCCTCGATCTACGGCCTTTGAGTGGTGGCAACCCATCTTTGTCCACCTTCGGGTCCAACTGGATCTTAGAGTTGGCGGTATACTTCGTCGTGGTGGGCGGTTTGCATTCTTGGTTGCCCGAGCCGTCGCAGAGACATTGTTCACCTGTCGCAAACGGTGCGACAAGAACAAAACGTCGCTCAGAGTTGTACTCGGGCACGGGGATGATGATGGGGAACTGGTCGACGGTTCCCCTACACTTGGGCTCCTCGTCATTCAAGCCGACGACAGAGCCATCTACCTCCTTCGCAACCGAGACGTCTTCATCTTCCACACTTGCAGGTGGCGGAGAGCACGTGAGAGAGAGGTAGGAGAAAGTCCTAGGGATTTTCCGGTCTTTCGGATCTAGAGACTCTAGAGACTCTAGCTTAGAGGACTGGTTCGCCCGGACTGGGTTGGACCTGTCAGACAGAAACGAAGTATGATATCAGCAACTTGTTCCGGGTGTTCCAGACTCATGACTCTGGAAGGGTGAAGTGATCGTTACAACACTTACAGCCTGGGGCTCTTGGCTCTTTGCGCTGTCCAAATCCCAGTGCTGAGCAAGTCTTGGACATCTCTGTCTTTGACCATGCTGAAGAATGCTGTCAGATCGACTGGTATCGCGATCAAAGCAGGGGTGACATCGTATTCTCGGCGGGGTATCGCGGCCGTCGAGCTGACACCAGGGTGCCACAACAGTATGACTGTCCAGACCGTACAAGTCTTGAACAATACAGTTTTACGGTTTCGGTGAAGGTGCGTGATACTGGCGTACTGTTAAGAAGAGAGAAGAGGCAGTAGGGTCGAGGCTTTTTCTTTCTGTGGCGGTGATGGTGGTGGAGGTGGAGGAGGGGGAGGAGGTGGAGAACAAGTCGAGGATTGGGCGATACGGGATGGGTTCTAGGGGAAGGATTCACCTTTAGGGATGGATTGGGATGAAGGAAGCGCTAGTGATCTTGGGGGTCGTGATCGGGATGACCGTCTGACTGGAGGAGAAGGGAGAAGGACAAGCAGAATAAATCCAGGGGACGGCCGCCCTTGAGGCTATATGTGAGAGAGCCCCAACTTACTGAGATTATCTTCGAGACCCAACCCGAAGTCAAGCCTGGGTTGTTCGAGTTTGGGCAGAAATTATCATGATATTCTCGGAAGACGAGAAAAGGCGAGAGAAGGGGCAAGGCATAGAAACTTATTTGTATGGAGATGGCCAGGTACTCTTTGGGCTTGCTACCAAAGTCTGTACGTCTATGTACAGGCGTCAAGTACAGCGGGACAGGAAGAAAACATGCCTTGTCACGACTGCTCCTCTGCATTGTGTGACATAATATCTCCACTCTGTTGTTAAGTGCTTGCATGTCGTTCTGCATACTGCAGACAATATTCGCAAGATCGCCTTGCGTCCCCATCCAGTCGCCGTCGAACACAAGACACACCAGGCACGGCGACTCGAAACACCAGCATTGGGAAGCATGACAAGCAACCTTGAACAATACTCAATGGCCACTTGGCCAGGGGCAACGATACCATGGCCCCGGGAAGGCCAGGCCTTGGGGAGGGGTCAGCCAGGATCGACGGAGGGGTCGAGAACAGGGGCGAAGCGTATCCCAGCTTGCCCAGGTGGTGTTGAATGTGGGATGGCCTTGGATGGCCCTGGATGGCCTCAGAGAAGGGACCCGCCGAGAGACAAGCGCAAGCCAATCAAGTCGTCCTGGATCTAGACCCCTGGGCAGATCTCACGACCTCCGCATTCCTCAAAACCTCACCCACACGGCATAGACGTCCTTCAGACACCACCTCCAGGCAGGAGTCGGTGCGCGTGTGTGGCGGGTATATCGCCAATTCTTATTCTCTGCGGATGGCCTCGTGGACCACGCGTTCCCGCTCGCCCATACTGTTCGGGCGTGGCTACCCATACGATAACGTTCATGGGATGTCACACCTGTACACCAACTCCGGGAGCACGGATTGCTTCTGTCCGCACCCAGGGTGGACAAGTTCCCAGATGACGCGACGCTAAAGACTTCCCCATCTACGCCCCTCCTTGAGTACCTGTGTACATGTGTGCATGTGTACCTGTGTGCATGTGTACCTGTGTACTTGTCTTGTCATGCGCCTCCTCATGCGCCTCCTTCATCATTCAACGAGAGCTCACTGTGGGGCCGACGGCAGACGGACAAGAGAGCCGATGTCTCTCGGATAGGTGCTTCCACCCGGGAGCATGCCGTCAGGCGAGGAGAACATCAGACTCACAGCCGACGCTGAAGAGATGCTCCCGATCGATCAGCGGGAAATATGCGGCCAGGTCGTCTAGCCAGAGCCTCAACGAGCCAGAGCTCGACGGTGCGGCACAGCACAACGTTCCGAGCCACGCTAATCCCGACCTTTCGACCATGATCTGCCGAGCGAAAGAAGCGGTGACCAAGATTGACTTCGGGCTACAGGGAACGTAGCGTCTGTCGGTCGTCCAGATGGGAAGCGAACCATCACGCTAGCTATTCAAGCAACGAACACGATTTCTTGCTCTCACATGCTGTGCTTGTCCTTGTCCTTGTCCTTGTCCTCGTCCTTGTCCTTGTCCTTGTCCTTGTTGTCGTTGTCGCTGTCGTTATCGTGGTCGTTGGTATTGCTGTCGGCCAAGTCAGTATGGTCTGGATGAAGTCATCGTAGGACCGCTAAGAGCCCGAGTATATAAGCTGCAGTAACTTGAGCCAGTAAAACGGCAGACGATGCACTGTATGTCTCGGCAGTGGCTTGCCTGATCTGATGATCCCACACGACAGTCACGACTTGGTCATTTCCACGAAGCATTGCCGCGAGAGACTGATAAAAAAAAATAAAAAGACAAACAAAAAGAGGCCGCTGCAGGTTTTGCACCGCCAACAGCCCCGTGTGCAGCTTGTGGCTACATGCAAGACGTTCTGCCTTGTCGGAGAATAATCGCGTGCTCATCGATCTCATCGCCTTAAGCGAGACAGCCGTTGCCTCGTCCGCAACCCTGTGCTGCTACCCAATGTCACACGAGTTGGTGATCCTCTCTCAACAAAACAAAACAACCACCCCCCCCCCAAAAAAAAGAAAGACCCGCACAAATCCGGACAAGACTTCTAACACTAGTGGGTGAAATAGGCCAGTCCATCCGAGGATATCTTGTGATGCTCGGTAATCGTATGCGTCTGAAGCCAGACGCAACGCCATGCTGGATGAACTGTCACCAGAGATCTACCGGACGTCATTTTCTGACCGGCCATGCTGTGCTGTTCAAGATTCACACGCCAGATATCGCTGCGGATCCGGTCGCCACGACCTTGGATCCGGACGCGGCCTGGCGTGCCGTCCAATGTCGTGTCACGAAGTGCATTATGCCCCGCTGCCCTCCAGCCCGCAACGGCTTCGCGCGTCTCTGCATGGCATGTGTCACGCTTCCCTGTATCCCTTTCTCGTGACAGAGCTGGGTGTCTCGAAAGAAAGAAAGAAAAAAAGGTCGTCGGGGACAGAGAAGGAGGCTGTGGTCGCCACGAACGGCTAACACGTCTGGCTAGCGTCGCAACGCTGCTGCTGCTTCAATCTCGAGCCGCGTACGAATAATATGCACACGACTCAAGCAGTATGCTAGAGGCCCAAAGGGGGTCGGGGGGGGGGGCTAGATTCACTCCTAGACTTACGCCTCCCTCCTTCGCTGCTTTACCTGGTCAGATATCCCGACACGAAGATTTCTGAATGGGGCAGATGGGGCTATGGCTGCGAGGGGATGGGGAGAGGTTCATTCAGGCACGTCGTCAATAACCAGATGCGTGATCGGATGGCAACGGAAGACGGCACCCTCCGGCGAGCAGCCAGCGAGGTCCCTCGGGCCTTGGACTCGACTACCAAACATGGGCGCCAAGGCACACAAAGCAACTGACCGGGTGGGAGATCTGTGTACGGTCATACCGAGGACAGCTTCTCAGACAGTGCCACGAAGCACCGCTCCCGTCGCTATTGCGGCTCACGGAAGGACACGCTCGTCGCCCGCGTCGTCTTGCCCCAAAATCATCACCCCGTGAAAGGTGTCAGTCACGTCGTGTTCGGCGATCTTGGCATGAGGCGATGGCTTCAGTAGGTTTGTTGCCCTGCGAAGGCCTACCAGATGCTTCTGGAGCCTGGTTCCATGGCGAAGTATGCCCTCTGATCTTCTATCCGTAGCAAGCTGCGAGTTGAGGCTGGGTGAGTCCATATTGCCCAGACACGGACGACGCCTTTTTCTCTTTTTTTATCAGCCCTTCACCGTCGCTGCCTCTGTACATCCGTGGGCAAGTCGGCGCCAGGAAGAACCACACTCGGGGTTTTACTCCTTCCTACCTGTGTGACTGGCCTCATCGCTGGCAAGGGTACATAAAGTACGAAACCTCATCACCAACCGGTTCAAAGAAAACTTCGGACCTGCCATCATCTCTCCATCATGGGGGGTGCAAGCTCCCTCTCGAACCTCGGTGTGATATGTACCTCTCGTCCTCGCCAGCGGTGCGGATACCAGCCTCAGCAAATACACGCTGACTGCCGAGCCATGTAATCATGACGGGACCACTACAGAATGTCTCATAGGGCCTGAGTAGTGCTGCTGTTCTTCATCTTACTTCTGTTCCCACTGTCGTCGGGTGGCCACATCGTCCCAAGAAGTCGGGCGAACGCCCTTCGCTCAGGCAGACGAGACCGGTGAGTTGGAAACGTCCATGGCAGGAGAGGACATGTGCTTGTGGTGGTGGCACATATCGCAAGACTCGCTCTGATCACGTCCCTGCTGTTGCCTCTTTGTACACTTGAGCAGGCCGACAGAGGCCGACCGCCGTGTGCCTCTGGTGGTGCGTGAGGGTTGTCATTCGCCTCAGTCACGAAGTTTGTGTTTGGGAAAGAAAAAAAAAGAAAAAAAAGGGCTTCTGTCACGGTCATATTGACCCTCGCACTTGCTCCACCCACCTTGGTGTCCCGGGCTGAGGCTCGAGTTTTGCCGGATCATCGATAGTAGATAGTCCATTCGCCTCTCTCGGGCGCGCCCGGATACGATGTACTCAAGTCTCAGACATAAGCCCGAGGTCTCCTCCGTCCATCGGTAATGCCGTTGACCGTCTCAAGAGACCAAGGATGAGGATTCCGTACCCGTCAGTCTATGTATGATCCGATGTTCTGGAAACCTACGGCGATCTGTGTCAGTGTCGAAGACACCTATATATAGCCAGGAGAAACGGTGTTGATTTGCCAAATCTGCCAAAGACTTGCTAGTCCATTATACTTGAATCTACTGAAGTTCTTTCAATTCTTTTCTATTATGAAGAAAACCCCCCCCCCCCAAGAAAACCACCCATTTTGAGGGATATGATGGCAACTCTCGCTCACCTCTTCAGAGACTGATCATGGTCAGGTCTTCCCGTCTACACGTCTTCTTTGCGGCAAAAACGACCGAAGAATAAGAAGAAGTAAACGCACATCTCATGACGGGGTTCTCCGGCCCTAGAAGAGACCTCGCGAGTGGCGAGTGACGAGGAGACAGATCCTGAATGACGTAACATACGACACGGTGCTGTAGAGCGCAGGGTCATCAATGCTGTGCCTCGAAGTAATCATTTGTGCAGGTATGTTGTGTGAGTTATCCACCTAAGCTACCTCCATATGCTGTCTATACTAGCATGCCATTTCTTAAAACAGGTCATGTTAGCCCAGGACTCTGAAATGCCAACTGCCTCACAAAATCTCGTCCGGCCCACAGTTCAGGTTGTCCTCCATCTCGGCTCGGGCTTCAGCCCTCAGTCGTTCGATCGATCCTAAATGCTATGGTCCAAACGGACAACGTACATGACATGTTTGGAAGACCACAGGCTCGACGTGTTCGCTGATAATCCCAAGACGCATGCGTCCCATGAAGGCAAACCCGCTACCACCCACTTCCTGTTGGGGTCCGCCGAATGTCAGGGACAAACCGTCGGGTTGCATCGACAGGGAAATACGCACTCTGCATCCGTCTCTTCGTCTGAACCGAGGGCGGGGCCTTCGGGAGCTGTCAGCTTGCTGCTGCTCTGTGCCTTTTGTCGCGTCATAATTCACGTTCGAGTCCAGATACCATCCGGTATCCTTTGAGTCTGAAACACTAGGCACCCGGCCCATTCGACGCCTGAGCGCCATCTGCTCCTTCAGAGGGGCCGTCCACGTGCTGCTGCTGCTGCTGGGCCTGTTCTGTCTGCTCTGCCACTTTCTGCCTCTTCTCCCATTCCTCGTCTGAGATGAGGTATCGCGAGACAGTCAACGGGATGCAGCTCCACAGACACGCGTCGAACAAGAGGTGGACCATCTCCAAGCCGACGAAGTTGACCACCGAGCCAAGCGAGAACCCTGCCCCAAGATCAAAACTCCATCCGGAGAAGCGCCCACCACTACGCCACACGAATGGCCAGAACCACACCGGCTCCCACAGTCCCTGTGTCGACCTCCCTCCCACACGACACCAAAGCCACGCGACCTGCCGTAACGCCGACGCCTCGAGCGGCGCCATCATGATGGACGACACGCGGCGCGCCAGGATCCCCGCGGCGATGCTCGCCGGTAGCTGTGTCAGGGCGTTGTCCCTGTACATCCGCGGCGGCGGTGCGCGCCTTGCAGTACCGTCCTCGCCGTCTCGACCAGTTGGTGAGTCGTTTCCCGGGTTGGGTCGCAACTCGGCGGACCACACACCGGGCGGGATATTGGCATCGTTGGCGGGGTCGGGGTTATCAGGGTTGTTCTCGACATCAAAACTGATGAGGGTGGCGCTAACTACTTCCTCGGTGGCGTCGTCGTCAGAGCTGAAGTCTTCTGTATTGGGCGTGTGGGAGCGGCGGGGGTGGCTCCTAGGTCTGGAGGGAGCAGTTGGGGTGGTCTCGGGCCGGCCGGGAGGGGTGGTGCTGCGTTCGTCTGGGGTTTGGCCACGATCGGTGTCGGCTGGGGTGGATTGGTCGCTGGACTGGGGCAAGTCCCAGACGTTGGTGTCCTGTGGTACGACTGATGCCGTGTGAATCGAAGTGATCTCTGCGGGTGCTGCTGAAGGCTCTTGGCCGGGGTGGGGCTGTGCTCTTGTAGTCTCGGTCTCCCGGTCATCAGCAACACGTTGTAGAACGAATCCGCTGCCTGGTGGTCGGGCCTGTTCGGAGTTGGATGGGTTTGGGAGTAGGTCGTAGAGCTCTTCGTAGATCAGGTCTGCGGCGGCTAGACATATGCCGTTAACGATGTAGAATGCCACGAAGGGGCCTACGCTCAGGGCAACACGGCCCAGCCACCCTGCCGCGGATCGGACACTGAGTGAGGATGGCAGCGGACAAGGAGCGATAGTTGACGAGCTCGAGAACGGGACGAAGAATCTCCAGCTCGGAAGCCAAGGCGAAGCTGAAGGGGGTAAGAGGTGGGTTCTCTGCAGAAAGATCCAGAGCTTCAGCGACGTCTGCATGTAGATGAATGCCGATTTGAGCAGGGCGCTCTTCATGATGCGGTCCGCGAACCATGGGAAGTCCAGGGCGTTAGCTGCCACGAAAGCGGGCAGGCCATGAAGCCATAGACTTGTCAGGGACTGCGTCTGCTGCTCAGCCTGGACGAGCCTCGAGAAGGACACATGCGAGTAATCCTTGTACAGCAAGATGCGCTGCCTCATGCCGCCAATGCCCCAAACGCCACCGAGCTCACATACTCGGGCCACCCACTCGAGTTCCCGCCCCACGAGTTCATCGTGTCGCTCATGCGCGTGGCGCCTCTGATGCTCGGCCCTCAGCTCATCGATGGTGTTCTCGGACTCGACCACGCCTATCACCAGCATGACCTCGTTGTGGGAGCGGATGATGTCTCTGTTCACACGCTTCGTCTCCGGGTTGACGGGTCGGCCACGCTCGTCATACATCTGCAGTGGAGCACGCGGATCGCCCTCTCCCTCGCCGTAGACGACATCGTCGTAGGGTGAGCGGCCCAGGGCCATCGAGGTGAGGGGGCCTAGCCTGCCCATGGTGCTGGTGATGCTTGTCGTTGGCTGCCTGGTTGGCTATTTCTTGGTCTGGAAGTCATGTGGCCGTAATATGGACGAGGGCTGTTTCGTCGGTCGTCAATGCTGCGTACTCCGAGTCGATGATCAAGAAGTCCTTCCTCACTTGAGATGAGAACAGTTCGCAATGACGACGTGACGTGCTTCCAACGGCGATGCGGAATACGGCTCGTCGCTCACTCAACATAGACTCGGGACCTTTCAGTAGAGCCTCAATATTAGACTCCCATGGTCGTGACGCAGGCAACAGATGCAGGCCAATCGAAGTGGGCCAGGCCCAATAGTAGCTTCGGCCAAGCAAATTAGCGTCACCCCGTCCGTCTGCGCCTAATCCGGTAGGCGGCCAGGCGGCCACCGACATCAACCAGGCGGCAGAATTCCGTATAAGCAAGCCCTTCTTCTTTCTTCTTTCTCCTTTCTCTTCATCCTTACCTTGGTGTTTCTGGCTCAGACATGAATCACAACCTGGACCGAGAGAGAGAGACGCTGCTCTGATGGGCCAAAACAACACGGGAGGGGAATATCGAGGCACTATGAGGGATGCAAAATGCAAAAAATGTGGCGGATCAAGAATCACTGCAATCACTATGTAGGTTGGAAAGCCCGCATAATACGTTGTGGCGCTGACCAGTCTGGTGTGCCATTCGATATGCTCGCTGCCTGGTGTGGCGACGTGACGAAGAAGTCATCGTGGATCGTGAACCTACCACACTTCTAGGCACTCGCCCTCCGATTCTTTTGTTGTCTGTCTTCATCATGGGTCACCCGTCTTGTGTATTTCTCGGTCGCTCTTCAAATGTGTCCCAAGCCGACGCCGTCGTAGTCTTTGTTGGCCGTTTGTGGCCGTCTTGGGATTCGCGTCCGAAGATTTTTGCATGATGGCAGTGTCGACCGACCAACCCGATCTCACGGAGCTAGAGGGACGCTCCTTTCCGAGGACTGTAAGCAGGCCATGATCTTGGTTGTTGTCATTTCTACCATTCTCGAATCGAATGCTAACAGGACCATCCCCCTCGCCCAAGGCTCCTACTGCCACCCTGCACATCAACGATCCCTCAACTTAAAACCCGAGCGCCTCATTGAAAGCATCAGCAGTGCTCTGGTCCTTGGTCCCTAGGTCCTCCACAACCTGCTGGGCATCAGCGCACGTCGACTGCGCGACCTCGTTCGCCCCGCACACGTTGACCAGCTGGTCGCAGACGAAGTTGGTGATGATGTTGGGATTCAGGGCGTCGCTCTGGCCACTCTCAGCGACGAGGGTCTCATCCGTGGGAAAGAAGGTGCCCTCATCCGCACCACGGTTGAACTCTTCGCGACCGAGCTGGAAGTCGATCGTGGGCACGCAGTCGCCAAAGTCGGCGTCCTCCACAGAGGACTGCTGGGCCGAGACCGCGGCGATGACGGCGGCGAGGAGGACGTAATATTGCATCTTGATGGTGGGCTATTGGATTAGATAACGATATGTACTGATCTCTCGGTCAACGAGTGTGTGGTCGCGCTAGGCGAAGGAGCGAAAGTGTTCACAGAACTTGGGTGTATGGGTGAGTGTGGGTGAGAGGTGAGGAAGAGTCACTCTGGATGTGTCTTCTGTAAGTGATCTGCTTTATAGGAAGGCCACTGTTAACCTTGCCCAGGGGCCTAGGTGCCCAGATGGCATCCTCAAGGTAAACTTCGGCTCGCTTGCTTCACCACCTCGAACAGCCAGCCAGTTGGAAAATATCCTCATGAGATGATCGACACGCCAAACTCGATATTGCTCGGAGCCAGATCCGAACGCTACGAGTCCACCAGCAGATCGCGTGAGGCTGGGCCTTTGCGGCCTCACTGGACGAAATTTGTTGGGTGACGAGCGTTTCATTCCTCAAACCCTGTCACCAAACTATTGAGTAGCACTAATAACGCTCCGCTTGTTTTTCTGTGTCATAATAACTTCAGGGAACGAACCTTCGGGTTGAAAAGAGGCTCCCCCTAGTAAACCGCCCAGTTGGTCTCCTATGGGCTCTCAACTTAACAGGGAATTCAAGCAATCGATTCACACTCTTTAAAGAACAAATTCGGATGCAACCAACTGCCTCGACCTGCATCTACCCTGCATGCCCATAACCAACACTTTCAACGCCAACATCTTGTCCGTATTAGTTGCTGATTTCCGAGGTTTAGCCCATTGGCACTTCGAGTTCGGCGATGGCATCTGCCATCACTGGCGATCATTAAGGGGTAAGGCATTGAGGTTAGGCATGTATGATCATCCGGGTGCCTTACTCGTGCCGGCCTAAAAACTTTCACTCTAGTTGCCCGTTTTCACTCCAGTTGACCGCCGGGAACCAAGAGTGCCGTTGGATGTTTTTAGGCCGGCACGAGTAACGGTCACCAGGCTAGTCAATCATGCTCTCATTCTTCAACACCATAGTTCACAGATCATGGGCTTGGCATGCCGTGAGATATCCGCTTCCTGACGGCCAAGCTATAAATCATGCACGCAACTGACGGTTACCGCAATAAAGGAAACACAGGTTTAGACCTCGTATTCGTTTCGCTGCTGCCGTCGCCGACTCCTATCACCTCCCAAGAAACAGAACAGCCAGCACACCCAAAAACTCAATCACTCCGAGTTCCGCCTCGTCCCGGTTTCTTCGGTCTTAGTAACCGTGTATATGGCGTCGCGCATCCATCTGCCGTCCAGCGAAACTCCGGCCGCCTCTAATTTCCGAGGTCGCGACGATCCTAGAACACCCCCTGGGTGTAATCGACCACGACAGCCTTCTCAATGATGCCTTTGCTATAGTAAGCTTGAACAAAAGTTTGATGGACGGGGTCCTCGTGGATGTAGTAGTCCCTAGCCGCCGAATTCTCAAACTCCATGACAATCCCGTACTGGAGGCCGTTCTGCGCGGAGTATTTTTTAGCTTGGTGACAACAAGACCCACCCCTCGCATTCAAGATCCCGAGGTCACGTAGAACTTGGGGTGACGCACCAAAGACGTGGAAACCGATGAGGAGTTGAGAATTTCTGCAATTTGCCTCGCCCATCATATACGCTTGCTTTTGCTGGTTACGGAATCATCTCATGTATCTTTTGGGCTCCGGATATCTCAGGAGCTGTAATCCCCGGTCAAGGACGGCGACATATTACATAAACTTTATCATGGTATTATACAGCAGTCCTCAGGGGCATCTATTACACCGTTTCTTAAAATAATACCTTGTCAGGGTGTATGTTGCAATGAAGTGAGAGGGTGTGGAGCAATGAGTGCGATGCGCAGTAGCTGAGCGGGTGGAAGCAGTATATATTCCAGTATGAAAGACCGCTGATACTTGCCCTCCTTCTTCCCTTCCCCTATGCTAGCATTCTTCTTCCTTTTTATATTCGATAGATATCCCTTATTCTGGAGAGAAGAAGCTGATCCCTAGGTTCGGCCGCCTCCGGCCGTGGTAGGGAGCCGAAACAGCCCTTTCTATTGTCCTGTCTCGCTGTATCCCTTAACCCATCTGTATAGGTGTGATATACCTCTGCTTATATTATAAGACAGCGCCTTAATAAGTCTCCGTTAATCCTTATAAATTATGAGTGGTTGTTGTTTTTTAAGCTGTTAATATAGCTATAAAAGCTGTAACAGTTTCCTTCATACAATGGCGAATGCTCGAAAGCCTAGTACCCAAGATCACACAGACACTGTACTAAAAGTCAATTGATTGTGGTTTTTAATGACCTGGGTGTTGGTAAGAAATTTTGTCCTGCAGGCTGCCATAGGGATTCCCAAGAGGGCCTCGAGACGCACATATCCTGTCTTGAGTCCCAGTACAGTAATTCAAGCTCGGGATTTCAGATTATCACAACATAAAATAATTTCTACAGGTAATTCTAGCACCCTCCTTGCCTTCAGAGTTGTCACGATGTGAAACGATTCAACTGAGGTCATTGACCGAGGCGACAAATAGTGTGTGTCTCAGAATTGCAGCCGTGATTGGAACTGCGACTGATTCACAAGAGTATTTCAAAGGGATTTTATATATCATGAACTGCGTATAGTTCATGGTCCATTCTATATCCTTTGCATTATTCAATTATTATCGCGGAGTATGTTCACTATTATAAAATGCCTGTCTCCGGGTCTTTTGGCTCCCTTCCTTTGCTTCTTACCTGTATCTCGCACATACCTAACCACTCTCGACTATCAGCTGTACAAAACATCTCGCAGGAAGACCAAAATACTTGCTAAACGAGCTATCTCAGGTTCCTAAATCTCCTGATTTGAAACAAACATGTCTCAGCCAGAGAATGACAGGTGCGAGAAAGTTCATTTTTACCAGAAGCACCTGGAGCATTCGTTGGCTACCATATGATGTTTAAGGTTGCTAATACGTATGTATTGTCACAGACCAGGTATATCTGGTTTAGCTGGTGGTTCCAAGCGTGCGCCACCACCTGCCGCTCAATGCGGAGAGGCACCGATACTATTCAACCGTATGTCTACCACTGAACAATATGTGCAAGACACATCAGAAAGCTGTAATAACAACTCTATGTGCTCTTTGCCTTGCACCCAACTTCATCATAGTTGGTCTAGCAGCTTTGGGCTAGCTGTGTCTGTTAAAAGATATGCGCCCAAGGGTAACCATTAACGCGCCCAACCGGCCTCAAAGGCCCAGATGCAGGTCCTCTCGAGATGGTGAGCACAGATATAAGCCAGCCAATGATAGAGGGTGTTGTGGCAACTGTGTTGTTATGTGAGGAAACTAGGGGTTGAGGGACAGTCTTTTATGGCATTGTGATGCCCCCCCACCTCCTTTTTAAAATTCTTTCTTTTGTTTTGGATGGAGCATACTCGGAGTTGTAGGTGGCTACAACGTTTGGTTCAGTGGAAGTTACATGGACTGCAGAAAATCCTCACTTAGACCTGTTAATCAGATCAGAAGACCGTTCAACTCTGGTACAGACTCGCGGGCGGCAATGAAGGAGGTGCTAGGGGCAGATGTTTGACATCCATGCGAGGTCACGCAATTATTTTCAGGTGCCTTCAAAACAGTTATACTCATTTCGTCCAGGACAGATTACAGATATCCTATGGGAGCTCCCAAGAGGTTCTTCAGCATAAAAAGGCCAACTCAAAAATATGCGAAATTGTATATCACACCATTCCCGTGTCCATCAGCGTTTTTCTTCACGGCCGTGCTGTTCATCCGGCCTCAAGAGCACATCCCGCTCATCTCGGGCATCTGATGGCAGCAATTCTCCTGTGTCGTTGCATAAGAGCTTCTGTGCCTGACTGTCCGCATCGAGTATCTCCTTCAACCGAGGTGTGCAGTAGGCCGCGGCCGTCCGGGTCTCATCAGGGAGGGCTTCATCCTCGTAGGCCAACAGCGCCAAGGCCTCCTAGAAATCATTCGTCCATTCCTGACGTCGCGAATTTCCAACAGCGTATTCTTCCGGGGCCAGCTCAGCCCCTTCGTCCTTCAGATCGTCCACCCTCTCATCTCCAAACACCCGCGCGCCTCATGACGTTCTCAAACTCCCCCTTCCTCACGCCCCTGCCCACGCCCGCGCCACCATTCGCCTCCAGTATCATATCCCTCAGCAGATCGTCGTCGACCTCCTCCTTCAGCACGGCCGCCACGCGCCGCAGGTGCGCCATGGTGATGACGCTGCTCTGCGGCTCGCCCTCGGCGTCGGTGCCCGTGAACAAGCCGAACGCATCGTCCACCTCGCGGGTGTGCACGTTGGCGCCCCGGTCGCGGGCGTGGAGCTTGAGGGCGCAGATGGCCACGAAGGAGGGGAAGTTCGTGTAGCCCTCGTCGTCCGGGTCGAGGATCGAGGTGAATTCGGCCAGTTCGTTCTTGTCTTTGGGGGGGATGTCGAGGGCTCTGTGGGGAGGGGCAAGAAGAATCGGCAGCAGATGGTCAGCAGCAGTAGTAGTAGCTGGGTCTAACGATCCCGGTGCGCGCGCGCCCGTGAATCGTAGGGAGTTTCGACTGTGGCTTAAAGGCGGAATCAAGGAACAAACCGTACATCATCGCCCTGCGCACATCACCAATAGGAATAACACCCTCCTTCTCGCCCTCGGCGGCCTCGGAAAATAGCGCAAAGGCCTCCCTGATCTCCGCCTCTTCCTGCGCGGTGATGTCGTTCTCCCGGGCGAGCTTGGACAGCCTTGTTGTCGTCTTTGCGCCCGTCCCCGATGCGCCTGACTCGGCCACTGCCGCGGCCTTCCGTTTGGGCGGCTGTCAGGTTTGTCAGATGGGAGAAAGTTGCGCTCAGACTGAACATCACGCCAGAAAACTCGAGGGATACTCCCGACTTACCATTGTGTCAAAAGGTTGACAAAACGCGTCGTCGTCGCGTGGGAATATTCCGTGCACGGGGGGGGGGGTATGGATGATGTCAAGGTGGAGCACTTTCCGGGTTTGGGTGATGCAGGGTGGTGAGGTCCCTTGCAGCTGAGAGGGCCGGCGGGCGCAATGTTGCCGGGCCGGCTGGCTGCCGTGCAGATTTCGCTCGGCTCGCCCGTATAAAATCTCTGCGCGGAGGCTTCTGCTGCCTTGAACATCAACCAACTTTCATCACCATCGACACTGCGATATGCGACAACTGCCCCCTCGGGCTTCACGACCATGCTTCTGGGTCACAGTATGCGACAGCAATCAATTCATTGCTGGCTTCATTGCATATGGATGTGGTGAGAGAACTCTGCGCTGCGCATGCGTGGGAGCGTGAAGACCGAGCAGGTGGGACGGCGGGAGGATTCGATGTATCCTCCATCGTGTGTCGAGATTGACATCTCAACCTTGAAGCTTCTAAAAATGCTAGAGCTTGCCGTTTCCGTTTACGAACACCAGGACGAGCAAGTGTGGACAGTGAAGCAAGAGCAAAAGCATAGCATTCCATCACTCGGTCGATGTTGCCTGTCCTCGTCCCAGAGGCTGGTGACTGCATTTGATATGGAGACATCTGTCCATAGCAACTGAATTATATTCATCTTTTCATATACAACCACTGTTTGCTTACCACCGCGATGTGGTTTCTCGTCATATCTTGGAGTCACTCGGCTCTCTGCCACGGCTTAGCCCGGGCTCCCAGCTCGCTGCGTCGTACTCACTTGAAGTTGTTCTTCATTTCTCGGAGCGCATGCATGACGTCCACCGGATTCGTCTTGCCAGTGACTTTCTGCATCTCGGGGTCCTGTTGGGCATCAAAGTCAGTAAGCTAGTCGAAGGTCTCGTGTTAGAGAGGGCGACACGCACGCTGGTCCTCATGAATGGATTGTGTTGCTGTAATCACACCCGTCAGCCATTATGTTGCATCTCATCCGAACACACGACGTCGCCTACCTTCTCATCCCCAATCGTAAACTTCCCCTGTGTCTCCTGGTTATTCTCCGCATAGCTCTGCAATTTCTTCAGCGCCTCGTTCTGCAACACCGACACGGCAAACTTGACGTTGCTCTTCGTGTACTCGTGACCCGGGAACACCTTGGTATCGTCCGGCAACGCCGCGAGCGTCTTGTTCAACGCCGTGTTCATCTCCTCGGCATTGCCCTCGAAGAACTTGCCGCAGCCGGCGTGGAACAGCGTGTCACCCGTGAACACGACTCTCTGTTCGCCGTCCTCCATGAACCAGCAGATGCTGTCCTGCGTGTGGCACGGCGTGTACAAGCCCTTGACAACGATGCTGCCCAGCTTGAAGCCGGAGCCGTTGGCAGGCGTTTGGGTCACGCCTTCGGCATCTTTACCGGCGATGATGGGGAGGTCGGGGAGTTTGAGCTCCTCTCTCTGGTAAGGGGTCAGATAGTGGTCCAGGGACGAGAAGACAAGGGGGACGAACGAGCTTCTTGTTGCCACCGGCGTGATCCCAGTGGTGGTGGGTGTTCACGATAGCTGTCAGGTTGATCTTGCCGCTGCTGATGGCCTCCTTCAAGACCGGTGTGACCCTGGAGAATTTTGAGCATGATCCCTCAACGGAGTCTATGTAGGATTATGCTCACTCAGGAGGGTTGGCAGGGTCAATGATGACGGCATCTTTGCTCTTCTCATCCGAGACCAGGTAGGCGTAGTTGTTACTACTGCCCACCCCTATCCACGCTGTCAGCACTCGGCATCAATGAGAGAATGGATCGTCCCTCTCATACAGTCCTCCACGTACACATGGGAATCGACTGGATATGCATGGCGCGGGTGACGGCGAGCTAGGATGTTGTCAGTCCGTTTCGGAGGTCGAGGCAGAACGGTTGGAAGCGTTTGCGCCTACTGCTGAAGCAAGACTACCGATGTTCTTCCGAAGCAATGGCCGTCGCAGGATTACTGAATAATTCATGAGGGCTCCCTCACTTGTGTGTTTCGAAACTGCAGACGCTCTCCTCTTCTGAATGCTTCGGATCTGTAGATGCAATGCAGTTGATGAATAATCCAAATCTCAGCATGACGTTATTGGCCGGGGAAGGAAGCCGGCAAGTACGGATATGGTGTGCCGCAGCCGGCGTCTCCAAAGGATGCAACTCTAAGCCCACCACACCCTGTGGTTTCTCTCTTCGAGATTGCCAAAGTACCTAGGTACTCGATTTCCTCAGGTTCTGTGTCCGGAGAACCCAGGAGACAGCCGGAGCAATGGATCTTGACAGATTTGAAGATGAAGATGTAGCCAGGCCCTGGTTCAACGGGGGGAGGCTCTTGGGGAGGCTCTTAGGGAGGGAAACACCAAATGACAATTTGACGTAAAAAGAACCTCCATGCCATCTGGGTATCTCTCTACAACTAGTCGAACACCGGGCATCCAAAACGTGCTCACAACATTCCTATCGGCTTCGGGACCCAAGGCCCCTTCCGCTTGAACCAGCTGCCTCTCTTTTTGTCCTGGTCGCCATCCTCATCATCCCCCTTCTTCCGCTTGCCAGTCACCTTCCCCGAGGTTGAGCCCTGTGGACTCTCCCCTATTCTCTCGGCCTCCACTCGAGCTCGGGTCAGCTCCTTTCTCATCGTCACCTCGTCCACCTCTCCGCCGTTCAAGTCTGTCGTCTCAGTAGTCCAGCCCAATATCGTCCTCGACAGCTTGACAGACCGCAATAGCATGCCACTATCCCTCGTAGTTCCCCCGATATCCGCCAGAGTCCTCATTACCAGGACCCGATCCCACTTCTTCAGCTGCCTCATCAGCCCCTCCCTCGCAGCTGTCTCGCCCACCTCGCCCTCCTGCCTCTGCAGATGCCCCAGCAGCGCAGAGCGGCACATTCTCTCCTCGAGCGAGTCCTTGTCCTTGCCCTTGCCCTTGCCCTCGTCCTCCTCCGCGTCCACTTCTCTCATCATCACCGCACCATCCCCCGCCCCAAGGTCCTCCTCCGGCAGATTCTTCCAATAATACTCCCAGATCCACACCAGCGCCCGTCTCGCCGCCGGCCGCAGCTGCGTCAGCGACGGCATAGGCTCATGCGTGCCCTGGTGCCGCAGCTCGACGAAGCTTGCCGGCAGGCCGATCGTCTTGGCGACGCCGTACATGCTCAGCTTGCGGGCCTTGTCCTGGTGGCTATCCAGAAGACCCGTGACGAACCTAGGGGTTGCACCGTGTCAGCCTTCCGTACGTAGGCACACACGCACACACACAGAGAGAGAGAGAGAAAGGGAAAGAAGAAGAAAAGGGTAGCAAGTAGTTACCGCGTGAACCCCACCAGATACCCACCCACGACCGCCGCCCCGGCGACCGCCTCGTGCGGCGCGCGCGCGTCAAAGACGATGGCGGCCATCAGCAGCGCGGTGGACTCCACGACGTGCGGGCACCCGCCGCGGTGCACCCACATGAAGACGCGGGCGATGGCTTTCTCGATGGCCTGGAGCTCGTCCGCGGTCGACCACCATGGCTCCGGCGGGGCGGTGGTGAAGGCCGGCGAGGTGTTGTTGGTGTCGTTGTTGGTGAAGAAGGCCGGGAAGAGCCGCCTGCGCACGCGCAGCAGCTCGGCGCGGTTGCGCCAGGGCGTGAAGACGAATTGGACCATGAGTGAGGCGCGCGCTCTGTGATGATGATAGACAGATTGAGGACGGATTGTTGTGGGGGGGGGGGGGGTTGCAGTATAGTGGAAGTGTTGGGACAGATGAGCTGAGAGAAATATATACATATATATAGGTATGTACGGTCTCGGGATGTGGATTGTGTGTGCAGTGTCTGCCGTGGTCCTTTCCGTACCTAACCTATGCCGCAGCGGTAGGCGTGCCCTTCTCGAATCCCCTCACCTTATGTGTCTGACCGTCAGTAATGTGAGGATCATCTCAGAAAGGGTCATCTCAGAAAACGCCATATAGCATCGACTCAGGCAGTCGAAAGGTGCGCTGAAGCACTTTTCGTGCTGGTGTTGGCTGTGCTGTCGCACAGGATGTTGGAGAGAACCGAACGCATCAAATTCTGAAGTTTGGATTGCGCTCCATCCGCGGTCGACCGCCGAAAAAGCTCAGCAAAACCAACTGGAACTCCCCTCACTTGCCGGATGATCTGGAATTATCCTATGCATCAGAATTGATTGCTTATGTGCGGCTTTTCCCCCTCTGGTCCAAGAGTCGCGCCAGCCCGCAGAACCGCAATCTCCGCTTCTCCCCTTCAGCAGCTAGAATCTAGACACATCACAAATAGAACGTAGACATTGGGACTTGGAGCACATTGGCAATAATGCAGTTCTATTCTTGCTTTTCTCTATCTATCTCACCGAATTTTGAGGGGTATTTCGAGTCTACTGACAGCAGACCTACTCTTCCAGATGGCCCTCACCAGGCCTCATCTGATGAAGCATTCCATGGCAGCCACCGTCCAATTTACTGGACCGTCTTCTCCTCCAAGTAAATGCCATACTTCTCCTTGAGCTCCCGCAGGAGCGGCTCACACAGACTCCACGAGTACGGCGCCAACACGCCCCTCTCGGCAATTGTCCCGTCCAGCACTTGCTTGACGGCGACGGCGCAGGGCACGCCTACCAGCTTCGCCATGGCCGAGTAGCCCTTGGGGTCGCCGTACTCGACGAGGGTGCTCGTGCGGATCTCGCTCGTGCCGTCGGCGTGCTCGATCTCGAACTTGTGCTGCAGCATGACCATGTCGCGCTCCTCGCCCTCGTACTGCATCTTCTTCTCGAGCGTCGCGCACAGCGTGTCGAGCGGGTTGCCTCGGGGCGTGATCTTGTCATCCGAGAAGAGGCCGATCCACGCCAGCCCGGACAGGATGCGGCTCTGCTCCTCGGGCGAGTCGAACGTCGCCTTCTTGAGGATGGTGGCCTTGAGATCAGCCTCGCTGGACGATGGGGCACCGATGACGGCCTGCGTCGCCTCCTTCCAGCTCACGGGCTTGGAGAGGATGTCGACGGGCGTCTCGGTCAGGAAGCCGGTCTGCACCAGGGTGCGGATGAACTCGGGGAAGCCCTGGTAGCGCAGGGTGCCGCGGACGAGATTCTGCGCCTCGGGAATGTTGTACTTCTGCTTGAAGGGGGTGGAGTCGCGGTTGGGGTAGGCGACGAAGGCGTAGCCCGGGTAGATGTAATAGGGCTTGGCGTGGCCCATCAGGTCCTTGCCCGCGACGTCGACGACGTTGCCCTTCTCCCAGTACTTGGCGTTGTTGCCCAGCGCAAGCAGCACGCCGCGCGAGGACCACGAGAACTTGTAGCCGAGCGGGTTGTCGCTGGCCTCGGGGGCGGGGAGACCGCCGCAGTACGACAAGAAGCTCTTGATCTTGCCGCCGGCCTGGTGGACCTCCTCGATGGTCTTGACGGCGTACAGGTGGTCGATGCCCGGGTCGAGGCCGATCTCGTTCATGACAGTGATGCCGGCAGCCTTGGCCTCAGCGGCCAGCTCCTCCATGGCGGGGCTGACATAACTGGTGGTCACGACATGCTTCTTGGTGCGGATGGCAGACTGGATGACCTTGGCGTGGAAGGTGTAGGGGATCAACGAGATGACGAGGTCGTGCTGGCCCACGGCGGCGTCGAGGGCCTGTGCGTCGTTGACATCGAGGGCGACGGGGTTGGCGTTGGCGACGCCGACGGAGAGCTTCTGGGCGGAGGCGAGGGTCCTGCAGGCTGTGTGGTGCGTCGTGCTTGTTAGCCCGAGCTGTGAGTCTGTATGCAGGCCGCGAACAAAACACGTATCACAGGTTCGAGGAGGGGGCGCAGCAGCGGCGGCGGCAACAGTCTAGCTCGTGACCGGTTTGTTTGACTGTTTGAAGAGGGGAACATCTGACGGGGTCAAATGCAGTACGTACCGACAGTAACCTTGATACCAGCGTCGCTCAGAATGTCCAGGGTGGGCTTGGTGACGAAGCCAGCACCGAGCATAAGCACCTTGCTGGTGAGAGGAAAAACAGGCCACGAATTAGCCCAAGTCCGAGTCCGTCGCCATGGCTACTTGCGTCCACAGCCCCGCCGCATGGACAGGTGAGAAGTGAGAAGTGCGCCGAGCTGGGGCGGGTGAGAGAGGAGGGGGTGGTTGCGTGTTGCGTGTTGCGTGTCGCGTGTCGCGTGTCGTAATACGAGGAAAGGAATCAGGCTGGCTGGTAGGTAGGTAGGTAGGTAGGTAGGTAGGTAGGTAGGTAGCAGCAGCATTTCGCGATCGCACGTACTGTTGGGACGCCATCTCGGCTCGGAGTGTAGGAAGTTGCCTCCACCGGTGGGAACGACAAAGACCTTTCTCTTCCTTGGTTTCTAATTAGGGTGGAACGTTCACGGAAGAGCCGAGTGTGGACAAGACAAGAATGGTGAGCGAAGACGTGAAGGTGACGAGGTTGTTGAACGACAAGTGTCTCCCGTCCATGTCAATGTGACAATGTTCAGTTTCCAAAACAGGTTGTTTGCCCAGTCATGAAAAACTTCGATTGATTCCATCATCAACAATGCCGATAACGGCGTTGCTCCCCCTCCGGACTCCCAGAGTGGTTGCCGGCGAACTGCCCCTCACTCGCGACGCAGAGCAAAGTGGCATGCATGCATGGCACCAATGTGGAGGAAAATACTACTTAGTACGAGAAAATTAAGAGTCAAAAGGAAACAGGGGTCAAGGGAACAAAAAGAAGGGGAAAAAAAGGCTGACTGGCGGAGCGGAGAAGAAAAGCAAAAAATTTCCATCAGGTTCTCCCTTCGTATCATCTCGCCTGAACCAAGGCCGTAAAATACAGCCATGATACCGGTACAATGTATTTTCACCACGAGCCCCTCCACGCCAGCACGCAAAGCAAAGCATAAACTGGGGCGAAGAAAGACCGACAGGGGTACCGAAGGCGGCTCTGCACCCCTTCACGCCCCAAAAAGGTTTAATTGGAGCCTTTCTCTCTGCCCCCCCCCCATCCATGCTGCCCCGTCCACGCTGCCCTGCCCCATCCACGCTGCCCCGGCTTGCCAGGGCTTGCCAGGGCTTGCCAGGGCTGCCAGGCCCCAGATCGCAAGGTGGACGAAACGGTCTGTGCATCCAACAACTTTGCAGCCTCGCAACACCCCTTTCCCCGACAGGGATCCGGGGTGCCGACAGTAGTGTAGTGTAAAGTTCGAGCGCTCCCAGAGACACGGACAGATCTGGCCGTCACATCATGATTGGCTGGCCTGTGTTTTCTTGACTCGGAATACGCCGCTCGCTGCCTTGCGGTCCCGGCGTCTCGTCCGTTCCCCCATGAGACGTTTGGGACGTTCAGCCTGGATGATGAATAGCAGCCACCACCACCACACACACTTCCAGGTGCTGGATGCATCCCACTTTGTTTCTGGTCTTGAGAAGAGGTGTTTGTTTGTATAATTGTTTTCATTTGTGCCTTGGCCAGGCTTGTTTTGTTGATTAGTACATGTCATCTTGACACAACTTGTTTTTCCCCTTCAGTAAATCTTACAGATTCAGCAGTGATGCTGTTGTTGTAGTACATCTACTCTCATCCCAGAGGGGGTATCATATCAAGTCCGTTTTCCCAAATGACCCAAACACCTGACCGTCTTGAGACCCAACATGTCTACCCGTTCTGTCCTTGTGATGAAACTCCGTCAACCCCCCCCCCCCCAAAAAAATGCAAGTCGTCATCGTCTCATCGTAAGGAAAGTCTTCAGGTGTATCGAGAAGCGTTTACTCCTCCTCACTTTCAGCGTCGTCGTCCTCCTCTTCGTCGTCATCCTCCTCCTCTGCTGGTGGCTCCCACGCATCCTCCAACTTCAGTCCCTTTCCAGTTGGTTCAAACGATGCGCCCAGCAGGCCGCCGTGAAGTTTCTCCGGGGGATCGTACAGGCCAAGCCCGATCAGGATGTCGCCTTCCTCTTCATCCTCCTCTTCTTTCACTTCATCAGGTGCTGAATAGGCATCTTCTGCCTGTTTCACCACAACTGGGTCCAGTTGCTGAAGCTTGGGAGGGTCCTCAGGGGTAGGCGGAGCCGTCACGCTCTGGCTATAACCGGTGGAAGGGACGTTGGTCCATGACACCGGAGAGTATGAAGGCTCAGCATAGCTGGGCACGGAAGCTGGTGTATACGTAGTAGTGGTGGTAGTGAAGGCCGGTGTGTGAACCTGGTTCATCGACGACATGCTGGGTGCCAAGGGAGCCGCAGACATATTCCAGCAGGGTGAGGCGTAGTCCTGCTGCTGGGGCAGCTCATAGTTGGTGTAGGACGGTAATGTCAGTGGCGAGAACGTCGACACGGGTGAGCTGTACGCAGAGTAGGCGGCAGGCGTGGGAGGCATCTGCACAGGTGCGTATAAATCGTAGTCACAGTAGCTCGGGAAGGGATACTGGGGCTGTTGTGTCGACATGGTATACAGTTGGTGATATGACTGTGGCAGTTGTGTTGATGGGTGCCAGCTGACGGGACGTGTTGTCCTCTTGACAGGCTCGTAGTAGCTGTTGCCATACATCTCCGGGCCGGGGGTAGGCAGATACGGCTGCTCCAGCATCTGCTGCGTCTTCTGTATGTAGACGGGGTCGTTCATCATGGTCCGTCGACGTTGCTGCATGAGGTTGTTTCTTGGGCTGTTGTTCGCACTCGAAGGCTTCACAATCCGCATGGCGTTTCCTGACAGAGCAGCGTTCGACCCTCGTGACTGCCTCCGGCTCGCTGATATCGCCATCTGTCTGGAGAGGTCTTCGAGCAGAGCGTCGTGTGTGTAGTGGACGGGTGGTACACTAGGGAGGCTTGCTCCAACGAAAGAGGGCATCATCTTGATGAGTGTGAGATGGTTGCGTGGTAATCTTGTGCTGTTGTTGACGAGAGGGAAAGGGTGGGAAACCCGAGGTGCCTGACGCTATTAGTATATGGCATCGTGTTGACATATACCATGTACCAGGCCGAGGATTTCGACCGCTTCTTATTATGGAATGGGTCATAAAGGAGAAGGGGAGCGTTGAGACAGGGACAGGGAAGAAAGGAGCCATGTGGAATGGGTCGAAGGATAAATCGAAGCTAGTTTGAGCAGGAGTGACATTGTCGTATTGGCACGGAGAACAAAAGTAATGAGATGGAGACGGGGCCATCTGGCATGTGGATGTCTAGGTAGGGAAGTATCGTCATGGGGGATCGAGAGGGTGGATGCGTCTTCGGGTCAAAGAAAGAGAGAGCTTGCATGTTGTGAAGGAGGTGGTGGCCTGCGTCATATGGGGTTGCAGGGATCTGTATTATTTGTCGCTCGTGCTCTAAAAAGAGAGAGGCTAGCTGCCTCATTGGACAGCGTGGACACAAGGCCGATGGGAAGGTGTACAAGCGGACAAGCAGCAGCCCTGGCGGCCGTGGTGTCAGGCCAAAACTAAGTATAATGGAAACATGTACCGTTGAATAAGCGTCAGTACTAGCTTTGGCCTGCGCGCCCTGACCTTCAAGGCATTCGGTACTTTTGCCTGGAAACTTTGAAGGCGGATGAGCGACGGAGAGCATGGGTCGTGTGGACATGGGTCAGGCCATTGCTCGAGAATGAGTCCGCTTGAGGTCCGGCCCTGCGGTTGAGAACCTAGCCGCATTCAGACGGAGCCCTGTCCATCGTGATGGTACCTGTGGGGAGTCCGTGTGTCGAAGGGCCGGCTATCATCAGGCTGCGCAGTGCTGGATGTTCCGCCTGGCCAAAAGGATCTATGCCGCGTGCCGTACAAGGTGCGATACGAATCAAAACATCACCAAGTTGTGTGTAAGACAAGTCGCGAAGGGCAAGTTCGCGAGATTGCCTGGGCGAAAAGGCGCGAGGTACTTCGGCGCATGCGTGGTTTAATGTAGTGGTATCCCTGAGGCCCGAGGCAAGTACAAGCGTGGGCGAAGACGGACCCCGGTCACTGACGAATTTTGGAATGTTTCCATGAGTGTGGTGGCCCTTCTGGAGACAGGCGAAAGGGGGGCCACGGCAGAGGTACGAGGGTACCACTGTAGCTTGGCGTGGGTCGAATGCAAAAGTTGCCAAAGCTGGCCAGACGCCCCGTCCGCTCGGCACCAGGAGCCGTGTCTGTGGGTTCGGTCAGCAGGCTGTGATGAGCTTGTGGGTACGGTAGCGACAAGGCGACGAAGACCGACTGAGCTTGAAGGCATTTCTGACCGACGTATCAGAATGCGAGACGGGCCCGAGGGCGTAACCATCTCTTGACCAACAGTAGCACCGCCCTGCAAGCAAGGACAAGTGCGCCAGATTGTGAATTTGTGGCCTCGCAAGGATGCTGGCATGTGAGATGGCGGGGACAAGGGGCAAGGACGCAGGAGCCCTTGCCCACGCCCCAGAAGGAGGGTTGCATCTGGAGATGCATCTGCAGATGGAGACGAGACGGTGGGCCGGAACGAGGGCGCTTGGCGTGGGTGTGGTTCTAGTGCTGGGGTGGGATGTACTAGCGGATTGAGCAAGTGTCTCCAGCCAGAGCCAAGTGAGGCCCGTTTTAATTTGCCGAGTCGCGGACTCAGGGTGTGGAATCCTGCGATGAACAGGGTGTCAATGCAGTAGAGTCGTGGTCAGCGCGGAGCGATACAGAGGCAGGGGTACATTTGACACTCTGACCAGGCGATCCCATCGATCGTCAAGGATTCATTCAACGAGCACGGGTTTCTGTTTTTACCCACGGCACTACCACGTCAATGGTCCTGATCAGGGAACCATGACCGGGACCACAGAGGCCCAAACCAGACCGCCAACGCAGCGGGATTGATGAGACGGGGGCCCTCGCAAACAATGAAACTGTGGGTCGATGCATCATCGTCAAGAAATGCGAGCAGCGCCTCCACCCAAAAGCTGAAGGTTGGAAATCTTTCGGCCCAGCCCCAAGAAAGCCTATTTTGCTATGCAATCGTCCGCGCAAGGAGACGCTCAACCAGGGGGTGCCAGCCATGGTCTAGAGATCGGTCGCGAAGGCCAAGAAATGCACCGCGCAGTATTGTCTTGTCTAAGTGATGTCTGAGAGCAGTATACTAGTAGCGACCGTCTGCATGCTGAAGGTGAGGTACGCTATCCCTGCTGCCTTCCATGGTGCATAGAAATGGCTGGACCGTGGTGTGCATGACTGATGAGCGGTGCCGCAACGTTGAGCCAGCATTTGCAGCAGGAAGTTCCGGGACCCGCCCGCCGTCCCGTATGATGTTGCACTTGTGATCCCGTGAGTGGTAGCTTTGCGGCCGCGTAAGATACGGGCCACCTCAGCCTCTTGGGTGGCAACCTCGCACAGTTCCCTACGGTCCACGGGTGAATCAAGCTCCAGATCTTTGCCGTTTGGTTGTGCCGCTCTGGCCTCTGGTCGGATGCAGATCAGCGCACCTGACGCCCGAAGGCCCTGACACACCACGATGGTCACAGCGAGGTGACGGGATGACGGGCGTGCAAGGAGACCCTCCTGAAGGCGGGACTCCCACCTCCAACTTTTGCAGCACTGTGATTATAGGTGGGTAGGGGTCACCGGGGTCACCTGTGCAGTGGTAATCCGCATCGTCTCGTCTGCTCGCTTGTGGGCGCAATTTATTACACAGTACGCAGCCAGACCGCTGTTGCCGGTGCTGTGTATGTTACATGATCCCTTGTAACTGTAGACGACAGGAGGCTGTTGGCGATGACTTGGCAGCACTTTGTCTCTGGTCAGGTCTAATGCCGCTAGGCTGGGCCTGAGCATGATGAGACTTGGTGGTGGAGTGATTGAGTCGACTGACGCACGGGTGGACGAAACCGTGCTACGGTCCAGCGGTTGGTGGGTGGTCACAATTTGCAATGCAGTTTACCGTGGTCCTATCATCGGCTCGCGAGAGACACGATGCAGGTGCAGCTGCAGTGATAGCGATCATGAGCGCAATCATGATGGATGGCGTCGCCGGAACCACACCAAGGCAGACTGCGTCCGAGTGAGACTGTTGCCTCGCAGCAGCGTTCCAACGACAGTGCCGGACCAACATGCCAGCATGCTAGCCTGACAGCCTGGCCAGGGAGGACTCGAGATGCATCTGCATTTCTTCCAAATAGGCATCGCCATCGACCGTCAGACGGGCGTCTCGTCTCGTCTTGGCTATGCGGATTCACACAAACTCGTCTCATTTGCAGTCGGTGTTTCTCATAGAGTTTCGCGATGCCACAGTGAGAATCACTGGTATGACGACAGGGCGCGACACGGCGCGACACGGCGCGACAGGACAGGGCCGCCGAGGATGAGGGCCAAGAGTCTCAAGCAAGAGTTCCTTATTCACATTTGTCGTCCGGCTTTGACTAAAAAAAGAGACTTTCTCCATGCGCCATGTTGTGCTGTGCTGTGCAGCGCTGTGCAGCGCAGCGCAGTGCAGTGCAGTGCGGCGTGCCGGGAGGGGGATGTGATTTGCATGCCAGACATGGTAAGAAGGGCCGAAGGTTGATTGCTCTGTGGGCCGGGGGGCTCCGACGGCATGTTTGACGACGAGGTGGATGGGTGGATGAGGGATGGACGGATGGATGGACAGATGGATGTACTGTATAATACCATGGGGGCCATGGGCCATTGGCCATGGCACGGATCGCGGTCATCAGGGTTGGCGGAGTGCGGAGCAAAGGATTGGAACGGCCGACTTTGAACCTTGGAAGGAGCATTCGGGTAATCTCTCTCTCAGTCCTGCAGTCTCACCGCGGGGCAGCAGGGGCAGCAGGGGCAGCAGGGGCAGGTGCGGTGCAACTACGGTATGGAGTAGTGTACATCCTACACAGTAGCGTCTTCCAGGGTTTCTGTCAAGTCGTGCTGTTTCTACTGTACTGGCATGTTGGCAGTTGCTGCGGCCCTTCCCCGAGGCGGATCATCCCCTAAACCAGTGCCACCCCCCCCCTACTACCTACCACAGTACACAGGTATGTAGCCGAAGCCTAGGCGTGCATCCGACAATTACTGTACCACAGTTAGGTACCCAGCGCCCAGACGTGACGGCAAGGCAGGATGGGTGGCAGCCCTGACAGCCCAGCCCAATATTAGACGTCGTGCCCTGCCACCCTGCCATCCTGCTAGGCATGTCGGGATCACGGACGGACACGGACGGACAGGGAGGCTTGCAGTTCGCCCCCAGACGGTGTGGCACCATCTCTTTTTTGAGTTCCAGTTGCAGGTTCCAAGCCACAAAGGACGTGGCCTGCAGGTCGATAACGATACGCCGACAGCCGATACGCCGACTCCTGCCGTGTTTGAGTCGTCCAGAAGGAACGTGAACTTTACGCATCGAACCTTCGACCTTTGAACATGCTTGGCAGATCTACCATGTACTTTGTACTGTGGCACTCAGTGGTCGGAGGTACGGAAATACAGGTACCCTCCTGCCCTTTCGCCTTCCCTTGGCCCCTCCTACACTACTATGGTACTAAGTACATACCAACAATCGAAGAGCCCCCAGCTTCCTCCTTTCATCATGACATTGACCACAGACTGCGACCCATCCCAACACAACCCAACCCAAACCAACCCAACCCAACACAACCGCCCATCACAACCCAATCCATCATGACACAACACAATACGACGACGCCTGTTCTCGTCTTGCACCGCGCCCCGTCATTTCGAGCTTAGGACAGCGGGCTTTTCTCGGCCAGGACCGCCATGACCGCCATGCAGGCCACGAGGCCACGCAGCCACGCAAGGCGAGCCGCCCATCTGGACAGCCAGACCCTCTGGAGGAGCATTCCATTGCCTCCCACGCCTCCCTCGGATCTTCCAAGGTTTCGTCGGAGGACCTTTTGACGTGATGTGATCATCGCTTCGCATCTCCTCTCCCTCTTGGGCCAGCACTTGCAGTCGTCCCGGAACCAAGTGCCACTCTTATCCGGGCGCTTCCAGGGCGTTCGGCTGTGATCAACCAAGATTTTCCACACCACCAAATGTCGCGGTCGCATCCCTCATCAGCTGAGTCCCGAGCGCCAGTGGGAAGTTTGGCTGACTGGGTCGCCTCATGCGCACGGCAGTAGGCAGTTGCTTTTGTCTTTTGGATGCAATGTTCCGGAAGCCGGTCTGGGATCTCGTCTATCGCTCCCGAGTCAAAGCTTTGGACTTGTCTCGACGAGCCACGCAGCCACGCAGCCAGCAGTGAAGCTGCCTCGGCGCCCATGTCTGTCCTAGCTCACACTTCGAAGCATCCGCGTATTTGATCCGCAGCCTGCAGAAACTCTTCATGTCACCAGCGCATTGGCGCCAGCCTCGAGCCAGTCACCTCGACCGCTCCGTGCTCAGGAATCAGCAGCCTCCGTCGGAACCAGCGACGCGCTACAGTATTTCTTACACAGCGCTACATCGCGCGTCGTCTTGCCTACACAGTAGTCGCTTCCAGCTGCACGACCTAGCAGATGATCGCCCGGCTCAGCTCACAACCCTAACAAAATTCCTGTGATCATGTTGACGCCAGATCAGCGCCGCCTACCAGAGGAGTGTTCCTTGTCGTCGTCCAAGTCAATTTTGCTATGCTCCATAACACGCTGAGCACATTGGGTTCAGCGGAGACTAACATGTCCCTGCCGTCCAACAATTGTACGAGATTACGGCGAAGCCGGCGCCGGCCGATACTGGGTGGCTTGAAAGCTTCCCCCCACATCTCGCCTGTTCACGATTCACCAGCATCCCCGAATTACACATTGTAAGCTCGCACAGTGAATCAAACACATAGCCATCAGTTTACTGTGTAGTGGCGGTCAACGAGACTGGTGTCATCAAGCCATCAACCCATCAAAGCTTTCACCTGCCGCACCCGGATTCTGTGACGGGAGGCTGACGTTCCCACTTTCTCGGCTGCAAAGCCTCACCGTGGTCACCATCTCCGAAACCTACGCAATGCAAGTACCGCAGTACTCCGTGGGACGACAGGGATTTGGAACGGCAAGAGCTCATCTGGAAGTCGATCTCAAAAACCCATCAGCCAACTATCCCTGTCACCACCACCCTGAAACGTGAGGTGTGCTCCGGCGCTACGGTACCTAATGATTCTCAAAATTCTCAACGCTCGCTTCTGCGGACCTCGGTTCCTTGGTTATCCGTATTCGCAGTGGACTCTCTCATCTTTGCCAGGGAACAACTCCTCCTATCATGGAACGACCGAAGACCGCAGAAGGCTGTAACAGCTTCATATCGCAAGACCCGTGTCGATGGTCTCCCAACAATTAAAGGCTTCCAAGCGATCCATCATTCGTGAGTTAGCAGAACGACCTGGACAATCCTGGACTAGGCACTTGCTGTCGCCCTACCACGCCGCCATTGTCATCGTCATGGGTCCGTGGACGGTCCCACCCCAGAGCCACGGGCCGCAGGATGGCTTCCTGAACAGCCCGGCAGGAGAACCAGGATTAGGGGCCCCGGCCCCTGTTGAAGGTTCTGGCTCATGGCTGCATGCAGGTGTGTTGGACAGGGGGCCACGACCAGGTCCCAAAGTGGCGTTTCGAGGCCAAATCTTGAAGCCCAAATGTCATTGGGCGGCTGGGCGGCTTTTGGTCACCTCCGGATTCTTGAGAGGTGACAAGCGTTGACAGGGAACTTGCTGCCAAAGCATTGAAACGCAGGGTGCCTACACTGTATGTATGCCTGTCTCCTCGACGAGAGCTGAACATCTATTGCTCGACGCTAAGGAAAGATACCCCATTACTTCAGCTCCATGATGCTGCGCCCGGCGGCGAATGCTTGAAGCACAGAGCCCGTACCGATTCTACGTACTGTACGGATTGCGGGTCCACGGTGCAATGTCGACACGCCGAGTTCTCGCAGGTTTGAGACTCGCACAACCGGTGGAGGGAGGATCAAGACTTCTCGGCGACAAATGCAGATTTCACACCTGTTCAACCATATCGGCCGTCGCAGGGTCAGCAACGTGCCGTTTCGAGGAGAGATCCGCAGCAACTTCTGCATCATCTCACTAAGATATACGCAACAACCAAAGTGTTCTCCCTCCCGCCGTCCGACGCTGCTCTATCACTCAGCAAACTTCCAAGACCATGACTCGCAAAAAGATGGGCAGATTTGGATCGCCGGATCCAGGTTCAATCTCACACGCGTGGTTTCTTGTACAAAGTATCTTTTCGGCCCTCCGAAAGGCTCCTGGCGGCACCTAGTCGCTCCGTACTACACTACACTAGTCGATTCCCGAGGGTTGGTTGCGTTCACAATGGGTCGTGCTGACCCCACACACTCAATCAAAATTACGGACGCGGCTGTAATTTTCCCACCCCGCCAGGCTTCGAAGCATTGACAACTCAGATCCCGTCCCATGTTGCTTCTGGAATCTTACTGGAATTCACTCGTACCCCTGGCAAGCCAGGCAGTGCCCGTGAATTGATAGATTGATTGATGGCCTGCCCATTGGAGCCATGATCACCACGCGATATTCATTCTCGATCGGAACAACACTGTACCCTCGATTGCAGCCGGATCTATTCCTGCGTTGATCACACGGTCCTCACTCCTGTGAAATCCTTTGGCTCAGTGGCTTCATCGTAATGGAACATGACTTCAGACCAGATTCACTTTGCGAAAGCTCCAACAGTCATCTACTTGTTCCATGGGTGTGACGCATACAGTACTTTGCAGCGGAGCTGTCGCCATTCCTCTACTCCCATGGTCACTAGTATATAATGCCCTGTGGAGTCTATGCATCATACTACGTACTTAGTACGTCGGTATCCAACCAGCCAACTCGAGCCGCAAGTGCCGGCTTCAATGCAACAGTACGGAATGTACTTTACGGAATCCTAAGTCCCATGCAAAAAGCACGCGATGGCCCGTAAGATACGTCTGGTGCGTAGCCTTCAGATCACTTGGATATTTTACGTGTACATCTCGCACGTGTCTTTTGTCTAAGAGTTTCATGATGGAGATTGACGGCAATTTTCGAGGCAGACCGCCGGATCACATAGCATGGGTCATTATCATCTCTGACCTGTTTGAAGGATTCGGGAAGTGCAGGATTCAACTGGTCCATCCAACCCAAGGTTTCGGCACCCGTTGCAGCAATTTGCTTCTTGTGTACCAAGCATCGGGACACCGTACGCGGTAGTAAAACGAGACCAGCATACCGGGCGCTTCGTGACGGATCATGGGGCACGGAGACCTGGCCGCTTGGAGCTTGGTCAAAAAGCCCTGGCAATCAATTCTCAGCAGCAGCTGATTCGTGCCACAGTGGACGGCTGCGCGCTATGGAGGCCAGGGGGCCCGGTTCCATCAGTGGCAGCCCACCTCCAAGCAGTGCAAAGATCTTGCGAATGGGAAGGTGGCAGGGCGGCGGGGTGCCGCAGCCTCTTGACCTCCAGATTGACTTTCCGGGTCGCCGTCCTGGATCATCGGACGACATCCGCGGCAAAGGAACTAACTGCCTTTCGTCACACCCTGTCACGCCAACGTTCGACGTTGAAGCGAGGCACGCGGTATGTTGAATCCTGCTGGATCGCCAGACCGCCCATATTGGCCGATCTAGGGCAATGCAAACTTTCTCGAGCCCCTCCCCATTCCACCTCATCTTCTTGACTCCTTGGAGCCGCCAAGACGGGGATGCGTGCGTCATCCACGGAAATGGGGCTGGTATCCGTACTTCGCCGCCGCGAGGCCTGAGATCCTCCATGGTGTAACTTTGAACCCGAAACGACCCTCGGCTGCTCTGCTACGACCCTAGGCATGCGGCGACCTATCGAGCGCGGTACGCATAATCGGTCGATGCTCTGAACCTAGCACTGTACCTCCATAAACCAAAGTAGGATGAAGACCTGGGCCTTGGGCTTCGCCAGATCATATGGTTGATGCTGGTCTGGTATTGAGACTTCTGCCTTAATGGGCGATCCGTTTCGTTCAACGCAAGCCACGGAACAACCTGCGTCATCTCCTGATGGCAGCCACGGGTGGATCTCACAAGTGGACAAACAGCAACCCGATCGGGACTGTGGTTGCGTCGTCGCGCCCAGTGGCTGCTCTTGATTTTGGGCCTCCTCTGCTGACCAACAGGCTGACAGCCTTCTCATCAATCCACGGATGCACAGGCAGGATCACCAGCAGTTCGGTACGACTGTCCCATCTTGGGTTTAAGGGATGTCTAGACGCCACTCATGGCGACTTATTGCGCCCCTTGGCCCGGCCACCAATGTCTCACGCAAGCCTGCCAGCCCGCTTCACGCAGGTCGTGAGGCACACTTCAATCTATCGCGCGCCCCTTCTTACAACGTCATCGACATACATGCATGTCTTCGCAGGAGACTAATTAGATCAAAACACTATTTCCGTCGTGAACAGAGTTTCGACGGCGCTCAGCAGGGGATCCACATGTGCCTCCTTCTCGGCTTGGACAAGAGACGCCGGCCATCCCTCCCTGGCTTGCAGGCCATGTTCAACCCACCGACCACACACCTTCTGCATGCGAGGACGTTACACCGCCCTTTTTCATGGATGCTTTTTGATTTCTGCCCCGTCGTCCTGTCGCAATCATGACATCCTGGGCTGTTTCAATGGTTACTTTCGGCTGACGACCATCGTCCACCCGCTCGGAGACTTTGGCAAAGTGTTGCCTGCACGTCGCGATGCATGCGGAACAAATCCTGGATGAGCATTTGCAGCACCAATTTCCTGGATCCCACTCACAGTGACCATCCTGCGGGCCGCCAGCGAAGCCCAAGTCCAAAACTCTCCTCTCGCCTGACCGTGGATCGACAGTCCAACGGCCAGGCTCCCCTTTCCCTTTGCTTCGACTGATCCATTTGGCTTCAGTGCTTTGCCTGCTACGGGTGCTCTGACTCAAACCAACTTTGGTCAGCCTGCAGTCGGCACCTTGGAAGCCAGTCCTCTAAATCCATCCTGTTGGACCTTGGCCGTCGCAAGTTCTACCGCAAAGCTCACCATCCTGAGAGCACCCCAGTCCCCCGTTCGACACAGCAAGCCGTACAGGATCCCCGCTATGAAAGTATCACCCGCTCCAATGGCGCTACCGAGGTTTACTTTGTCAGCACCGATGTTCTAGATCTGTGTCATACCCACTCAGAGGTGGAGCATGGGACTCCCACATGGGACTCCCACATAGCAAGGGATGATGGGGAAGGGGGGGTTGGATTTGTCTCCATACTCGACAATTTCGACGGCTGTGTCGGTTCCTGGCTCGACGTGGAGGACTTCGCGACCCGGAAGTGAAATGGCGCAGGCTCCACGGGCACCCCAGGTGCACAAGAGGAGGGATCTGTGGGAAATGCAATTCGTTAGGACGTGGATGTGACGTTGGACAAGCTTGACTCTGGACGAGCGAGCAGGAGGCCACCACACCAAGGGACTGGACACCGACTTACGCCGTCGGCGCGACCTCGCCCGTCAGACATGCCTCAGCGGTCGCGTAGCCCTCACCCTACACCCGTCCGCCTCGTCAGCCAAGTTTGTCCTCGTGGTAACTAGCGCACGCCGACCGTCCGCTGGCTGCATGCTGCACTGTCATGTACCGCTTGGTCGGAGCTCAACCCACCTCTGCCCAGGTCTTCGAATAAAACACGACGTCCGCCTCCCTCGCTAGCTCGCGTAACCCCTCTCTGCCGGGTTTCTCGACCTCGACGCTGACCCGAGACTGTGGGAGATGGCTACGCAGATGTTGAATGCACTTGAGAGTTGTCTCTGGGAGGCGACCCTGTTCGACACTGTTCAGCAACGGCTCTTCGGCCTCCGAGATATTTGGTCTGAGTTGCGGTCCCTCCTAGCGATGCCACATCACCGTCGGCCGTATGCCGATCAAGAATAGATGGTCTGCGTACCTCGAAATGCCACCACGTCTGGTCGTCCTCCTTCCTGAAGGTCTCCGCAACGCCGACGAACTCCTCGAGTGTCATCTCGTTCATGCCATTATGGTTCACGATCGTCCGGCTCCCCGTCGCCCGGCTGTGGAATATGTAGCTACTCGCTGCCTCCGTCTGCTCTTCGCGGTAAATGCTGTGGCTGAAGTCCACACGGGCACCGTCGAATGACGCATGCACCTTATTCGTGGCAGTGGACGCGCGGCTCGGAAGCACGGTGACGAGGTGAAGGGCAAGATCCGGCTGCGCGTACTGCTGCAGGACCTCGAGCGAGTTGCCGCAGTTCCCGCCGCGTCGGGTCTTGAGGCTTGTGGCGCGCAGCTTGGCGTCCTCTTCAGGGAAATGGGAGACGCTGGGGGGGATGTGGATGTGTGAGTGAGCCTCTCTGAGTGAGGCAGCAGTGCCGAGTCGGCGAGGTTCGTGTGGACTCACCTTAGGATTGTGTCGAGGTAACAGGCCCCGACCATGACCAAGTGTTTCATGGCTGCTGGCTATAGGATTTGTCACGTGCGTGTTGTGTGGGCGCGATGAGAAGTCTCAACGGCTGTGGGTTCCGAGTTGCAGTCTTGTGTGGCTGGCTGGCTTGCTTGCTTGCGTGCCTGCTTGCGTGCTGGTCGGGTTGACACGTATGGAGGAGGGATGGGATTTTGCGAGTGCAAGGTTTCCGTCACAAGTGCCTCGCTCTTGGCGACGTGATTGGGTAGGCTCCGGGTCCCTCAAAACCTAAACATCATTCAAAGTCACTTATGCTCTACTTGACAGTCTGACTGAGTGTGGGCTTCGCTCATGAGGGCGCGTAAGACAAGGTGCTGGATCCGAGAGCGCTGGGAACGTTGATTGCCTGTGCCGCCCTGATTGGCCGGGCACAGGGTGCTTGCCCCTGCCTGCCGCTGCGTGTTGCCTCTGCAAGATGGTTCATATCAACCTCAACCACGCCCATTGTCTAGCGGTATGAAGCTTTGGAAGCCATCCCAAGCAAAAATACCACAAAGGTCATGCACGGGTCCCACCTTCATGTTTGACGGCGACTTGCTGGCCAGTGCTAGATATTCCTGCCGCTGGGCATTCAATACGTGCAGTAGACTTTGGTCCTTGGGGGTCCTGTGGTTCGCGAGGCATGGTGGCACCTCCCCCGAAGAGACGGCGATCTCTCAGGCTCGAAATAGTCTTATAGGGGCGTAGAGATTGTTAGGCTCAAGACTTGTGTATAGGATCTTGGAGAGGGCCGGGTACAATAGTCATCTGCGTTTCTTTCGTATGAATGCGTAGGATGAGGATTTGTTCTGACTCTGCCGATGCCTTCTGTGGCCATGTGGCCACGGGCTGTCATGATTGTATCTTACTCTCGCGAATCTAGTATGCAACATGAGCTAGCTGTAGACGGGGTCCTCACTCGTCCGTCTCCGTGTTGACCTCCTTCCAGCTCTGGGCTTGTACCGTTTCTCTGTCCTGGCTCTGTCAGCAAGAATCCAGATTTGAACCCCCCTCCCCTTTTCTTTATATGCTTCTTTTTCTATTTTCTTTTGCTGTCTTACAGCAGGTCCGCCTTCGGATTGCTGTCGGCTTCTCCAGCGCCTCCTTCCTCACGCCGGTAGAGGAGGATCCGGATGCCGTTTCGCACACATGGACAGTACCTGTCCTCAGTGTGGCACCAAAGTTTGATGCCGAACATGCCTTACTTACGGCACCGTCGTCCTCGACGTCTGGCGCGGCGAGAGAAGGCGAGGGGGCGCTCGTGATAGGGGTGCCGGCGGCCGCCGTGACGAGTGAGTCTAAGCAGCCTTGGGCTGGTGAAGTGGGCGCTGGCGGCGCCGGGGATCATGATGGATTGGGATGAGAAAAGGGGCCAGGTTGTGGGCTCCTGGGTGTTGGTCCGAGAACGTGACGCAGACGGGCAACGGTAGGTGTTTTCGAGAAAGGTAGCTGCTCTAGAGCGATGCTGAGAGATCCTGAGCACAGGGATGGTTCTGCGTGGACGTATCTTTGTGTCTATCCGCAGAACAGACTCTGTGGAGTGAGGGTTCACAGCTCTTCGTGACCACTTCGAGGCGGCTCCTCGTCCTTTGGGAAAGAGTCCAGTGCTCTTCCCTGTCAACGACTTCTTCGGAAGGGAGGTGGTGAGCGCCAGCTCGCTGCGACTTTAACAACCCCCCCCCCCCCAATGGTGCCGGTTATGGATGGTCTTTCTGTCCCGAGCAATCGCACGAGCGTTCGGCTCCATACATCCATCGCACCAGCATCGCGTTGTTGGATAGTGTCGAAGAGGCCGACGCCCGTATCAAATTCTCTGTTCCTCCAATGCCCATCGACACCGGCTGCACTGCTGATATCGCCTCACACAGGCGCGATTCAAGTTCTCCCAACTAGCTTGAACGTCTGCCTTACTTAGTCACTCCGATCCGCTTCGCAGCCTCGTGTTGCCAATCGCCGAAAGTCAACCCATCCATCCATCCATTCCGATCTCTAACTCTCTCGGTTTCTAACCTCGGTCTCCCCGGTCTGTGTCGAATAGGGTGAGTGTGCATAGGCCTTCCATCGAGTAGTCAATGTTAACCTACTACTTCGTAGTTTTGGGGAGCAGGGATTGGATGGGCAAAGCCTGCGTGTCTCTGAAATATCGGCGTCTGCTTTGGACGAAACGCTCGACGCTCATCAAGACGTCGAAAGACAACAACCCTCCTTGATCAGCCATGCACCTGGGGGTGGGGGGGGGCTCTTGAGCATATGCCGACCCACCTCAACGAGGCCTTCGTGTCCCCCCTGCCCGTGTACACATCCCCCGATAAACCACCAGGATGACTTGGCACTGAGTATCCCCGAGTTTCCGACTGGGACCTTCCTACCAGCTCCCAGCTCCGATAAGAAACCCCTTCTGGCCGCCGGCGGCGGCTGCGGCGGCTTCGCTGCGCATGCAGAATTCCGCTCCTCCTCCTCCTCCTCCTCCTCGAGGTGGTCTTCTTGCAAGGTGGCCGGTTGGACTGCCTACCAGAGGCCACACGTCAGAATCAAGTTTTGGACGGACGAGGAGATGGGGCCAGCGGAGGATGTACAAATCGGATCAGATGATAGGTGGAATATTCAGTATGGAAACGGGACCCTCCTGAGTGAAATTGAGCCCCAAGGAGAAGGGGAGGAGAGGGGCGGAATGAAGTCTGTCTCCATCTCCATCTCCATCGGCTCAAAGCAGGACGGATGGATGGTGGGTTGCGGATGGATGGGACCGACAACAAACAACAGCTTGGATATCAACAACAAATACCAAGGGGTCAGTCAGTTTACGTTGTTCAGATTCTAGAAGCATTGTGATCCGTTCCGAAAGCCCTCCTGGCCCTAAATCATGACACAGGAGGACTGATTCTGCCCTGAATTTTGTATTCCCATTGATGCCTTGCATTCAAGACCTGGACTTTGGTTGCATGAACTGCAGCCAGTTGGCTGGCCGGTCAGAGGGAGGGACGCCGATGACTGTACGGGAGGAAGTGAAAGGGCACTGCAGTGTCCGTCCCAGCCACATCTGGTACACCAACACTGCCTCTGGCCATATAGCTTGATGTGCGTTGGTTTGGGCGTCAAGGCCTCGTAGCAGTCAAGTTGCTGGCTGTTCAATTCAGGGGACCTGAAGATCCACCTTGTCCCTTGGTAGGTTCCTCGGTAGCCACTATTTGCATCATCAACCCCCCCCCCCCACCCCACAGCCCTCCCAAATCAAACAATACACCTTGAATCAATCTCTTCTGTTCTCAAAGTTCTGCTGCAGCAAGGTTCAGGCTTCAGCTGCTCGATCGACGCCACTTGATTTAGGTTTGATATCGTGGATGTCGCCCCTCTACTGAGCCCTGGGATTGAATTCTCTTGATTTTAGGGACACTTCTGGATGAGCAGTACCCACTTATCACAGTCCTGAAGATGGAAGGGTGGGATAAAGAACATCCCCCCCCCCTTTTTTTTTTCAATTTTTTTTTCTTTCTTTTTTAGCTCCTGTTTCAAGCGGGGTCGTCAACACAAGAGTTCCCTGGGGGTCGTTATCGTTTCTGATACCTGCGTACCCACACAAGATACCTAGCATATGTCGCGGGCGAATATTTCTAGAAAATGACACCGCAAATGAGCACTCACAGGTTATTCCTCCGGCCATATTGGTCGGGTGGGTCTGGCAGAGCTGCCAGCGGGTACCTTAACAGGGCGAAGGAAAAGCAGACCAGCGCGTCTGCTTTGCATGATATGGTTGTTATATTGACCGTGAGGGGGGATGTCCAGTTTTGATCAGTCCTTTCTTCTTCGTACGAACTGAGGACGTCGATGACGCCGATCTTTGGGTACAACGGCTCTCTCGAAATGATATCCCTGACTTGGCTCGTCGAGCGACTGGCGGCGGGCTGTTGGGCCGTACCCCCCGGTTTGGGTCGCTGGATACTGAGATCCAAGTATGAGACGACGATCTGTCAAAAATTGTGTGTGACCGCAGGTCACTCTGCTGATCTCCCGCTGGGTCGTCTCTCCTGCTCCCTGAACCCCTCCACCGCTTCGGAGACAAGTGGATGCTGTTATGCTTTGCTATTACTATTGGGTTTCCCATCGCAGAGGCCACGGCTTTGAGTATCCAGGGAATGTTTCCAGGGTCACTTCTTCGTCACTGCGAGTACCTGTTGAGAGCCACGAGGGCTACGTGGTTGAAGTTTTTGATCGTGTTGCTTAAATAGAATTAGTGTCTGTATTGTGTCTAAAATGTTTTAAAAGAAGATTCAGGCTTCTGCACTCAGTGAGTGCGTCACCCCCCCCCCCGCTCCGCCGCCCATCCTCAGCGCCCCGAGGCTGAGATACTTGTCTTCCAGACATTGTCTTTGTGGTCGGCAAGGCCGAAGCAACTATCTCTCCTTTGATCACAGACATGAATGCTGGCAGGACGGCAGGGCAGGTGCTGCAGCTGATGATCTCGACCCAACTCAACGCAACCACCCTCTCTCATGGCTCCTCTTTCCCAGGCCTCAGAGCGTAGGAATTGAAGATACACCGCTGGGTCCATTCTGCAGAGCTNNAAAAAAAAAAAAAAAAAAAAAAAAAAGAGGACGAGGTGTCTGGCAACAGCAACCACGTCACTGGTAGGCAGCACGAACGTCCGTAGGACATCCCACAGGCGAGAGGCCGAGTAGGCGCTACATTGTAGGCCTTCCTACTGCCCCAGCAAAGTGACTCCATCAATGTCGATCCTTTTTCGAGCTTGCATTGTTCTTTGGATGGGGCGTCACAGCTACAGTCGCATAGCTCTCGGGTCCTTGTTCCGGGTCCTTGTTCCGGGTCCTCAGGCATACCAACCTTCTCATGACAGCCTTTCCCTGATAGCTATTCCCCATGCTGTTCAAGACTTCGGTTGGGCACTGGCCAGTCCCCCCCCCCCGTATGTAAGTACGGTGTGTGATGAAACTGAGCAAGGTTTCGCGGCGCTGACACGCGGCGCTGGCTCGTTGGGGGGTCCACAAGCTGCCAGGGTGCTTAAGAGATGCTCGAGACTTCCTCATTCGCGGATTCGCCCCCCTTGAGGGCTCTAGCAGTTGAAGACGGTCTGGCATTGTTCAGACCGGCGCGGAAAGAAGGGGGTACACAAGCATGGTCGACTCGGATGATGACGACAGTTGATCATACTCCATGGCGTTGTGCAGCAAACTGCAGATAAGGTCCCGCACACATCATGCAACAAGAAAGTGGCCATTCATCGCCTTGTCGTCCGGAATACAAGCGAGGCGACAAATCCTGCTCGCCGTTGCAGGCAGAACCACAATACTGCGCCCCCCCCCCCTCCTTGTCGTGCGGTACGAGAGACCGGTTGCGGCGAAGCGGCCAGCCTTGCCTCAAGCCGCGTGCTTGCTTGGAGAGCTGTCGTGCGACCACCAGCCAGGCTCCCCCGAAAGCAGGATCTGGTGTCGGACCGGGCGTCATCAGGCTCGTCGGGCGTGCCATTGTGTTGAAGATAGCAAAGGGGGGCCTCGATCCGGGTATCGAGTCCGTAGAGGTCAGCTAGCTGACTCGTCGAGAGAGGCCATAGCACGTGGCGCTGGCCGCATGCAGACTAATCTGGTGTGGATGCGGTTTTGAAGAAGATACCTAGCCAATCTAGCCTCCTTCCCGTTGGGAATGTTGCGCTTGTCGATGTGGGGATGAAGGGCTCGTGGGTGCAGTACGAGCTGCTGGTGGCATGTCTTTTCTAGGTTTAGCAGCTTATCGCGGAAGATGCTTGGTGGCCCGCAGGCCTGGTCCGCAGGTGGTCTGGACCGTGCCCGTTCCTGGAAAGGTTTGGAAGTGTGGGGGAAGGCGTGGCGGGCCAGGGTGGGAAGGGGGACGGTCGGACGGTCTATTTCGTGCTAGCGTCTTTTGAGGTGCAAGGTGGAATGAATTGATTGCCTGTGAGAGGTGCCGTATGTAGTACTGGGTATGTGGTACGTACCTGCTTACCTAACCTACAGTACGGATTACTTAGCACATCCTACCTAGTACCTCTGGTACTACCTCCTCGCAGTCGCTTATCAAATTCTAGCCGCACTGTTAAGGTGATGATGGCATGAGTTTGGAGATTGCCTGCCGTAATACGCATTTAGATAGTCACCGTTGTGCAGTACGAGTCGCAACCATGCAGCCAGGAGAGCCGGGGTGTCGTCACCGGCTCGTGTTCACAAGCATTGCATAAAACCAGGGACCTGTGTGAACGGCAATGCTTGTTGCTATCCTGGTTGACTGATTGGACTGATTGGATGGATGGATGGATTGATTGATGGGCTGACTGGTTCCAGTAAGTACATAGTAGTGCTCTGGTACTACATCGTCCTAGTACAGCGCACCTGGTTTCACAGCGCCACGATCGGCAATTTCATCACACTTTGTCTGAGATAGAAAGGCATTCATATGGAGGAGATGGGGGGGGTACCAGACCATCTCACAAGCGAGACAAAGCACCATTGCGAGACACACGGTACGCGTCAGACTTGTTTGTAGAGAAGGGCGAGGCGACTTCGACATGCTCGAGAAGGGCCAATTCTTGCTTCTTAGTCGCCCTCCTATTGAAACTGGAGGTCCCTTCCGATGACGAGACCGAGACGATGGCATTGTTGACGACTGGTCATGACTGGCGGTGACTGCTGTTGTCATCCCTGCGCATTCTGCCGTCTTGGTTTCGTGTCCCAGCTTTGGCCCTCGCCTGCCCTGTCCTGTCTCTGCTGCTGTACGTAGAAGTACTATGCAATTAGGTACTTTGGCTGTTTGCATATTAAGGTACTTGTACTACCATTTCGGGGGGGGGGGAGGCTCTACATTAACATCGGCTGCACTTGTAGCCCGTCTCTGCTTGTTTCCCCCTTCCACGGAGTGAAGAGACATTGACTCGGGCAAGGGCATCAGATTCATCAATCGTCAATAGAGTATTGATAGATTCGAGGTTCGCCTGATGGCAGAAACAAAACCAGCTGTCATCCCTGAAGCCCCACCGCGCGGGCCCAGGGACCATGTTAGCGGCTGCCTCTCGCACGGGTCTGCATGTGAGATCCAGCCAATGGCTGTCGCCACTGGACGCCGTCGGTTTCCTATATCGGTAAGCGATTCGATTTAGCGCAATTGGGAATATCCGAGGTGGGTCATCGTGGCAGTGGGTGCGGAGATGGGTACTGGAGCAGTGGAGCAGCGGCTCAGCGGCTCAGGGGGCAGAGGACTAGCTAATAAGATAGCATGGTAGCTATCCCCCCTTCTCCCCCGCGTGTGCATTGTCGGCACACTATGCTGGGTCCGGCCGTGTCCCGCCCAGAAGTGCCGACGATCTGGCATGGACCACCTGTGCAGGAGCGCTGGCCTAGTGTGCAGAAGACGGCTTGGATGGCAGGCCGCCCCGTCTTGGCGCATCGCAATCTACGACCAGGATGTTAAGGTGTCGAGGTGGTTTTTGCTCATTTCGCATGCCCACCAAGGTAAAACTGCTGGTGTCCTCTCCTCGTCCCGCCTCTCGATCCATGTTTCGTCTGGTTCTTGTGACTTGGGCGATCATCAGCTGCACAGACCGATAGACTGACCGACCGACTGACTGACTGACTGCAAGGCGCACCAAGTTCAATTTATTTCGCAGCTGTCTTGCCCAGTGGACGCGGCGAAAAGGCGTCGTTGCTCCTTGCTCCCTGCTTGTCACTCGCGGCTTGTCACTCGAACCTCGACGACTCACCTTTTGCATCGCACGACCCTCACGGCACTCACCGGGCCTCCTCTCCCTCTCCCTCTTGCTTTTGCTCTTCCTCCTTCCACCGCAACGCAACCGTGCATCATATCTCGACCTCGCCCCTCCCAATCTCCTCGACATTCAGATGCCACGACAGTAACGATCTTGCTGCGTCACAACCAGCAGCCACCCACCACTCCTTGCGTCCATCGCGTTCCTTACGAGCTTCTTCGTCTTCTTTGCACGGTTCGATTCTTTTTCTGGCGCTGCGCACCATTCGACGTCATTCGACTTCATTCCACACAGTACAACAGATAATCTGTTACTTTGAAAATTACTCGTAAGTCACACCCGCCGATGATCATGGCAGTGGAGTGGCAGGGTGGTCCCACTGCTGTGAATAGGAGACCCCATCACTAGTATCGCCCTTTCCACCGTTTTTTTTTACCGTCGCTGCGTGAGGTGGCTCCTATCGCCCGGCCAGCCACCCACCTCGACTCGGTCCCACGAGCCGAACCTTCCTCGTATCATCAGCTCGTACTTTGTACTGGGTTACGTCTAACACGGTGCCAGCTCCTGCTAGGTTTGAGTTTCCCACTTGGCGAGCAACAAAATCGCCTTCCCACTTCGTCCAAACTGGGCGGATCCACCAACATCAACCACCCATTAGCCTGTCACCTGGCATAATTACTCCTGCATCCTATATCACCCCGTCCGTCTCTGCACTAGCCACCTCGACTACCAGTCACCATGGCAGCTCCAGACGAGAAGCCAGGCCTGTCCGTCACCACTGTTATTCCACTGGCCACAGAGAGCAAGTCAACAAACTCCGACGAGACACTGGCACCATCTCCTGCTATCTCCGCCGCACCCTCCCATGTTTTCGGCCGCCCCTCCAACGTCTCGACCCCTGCTACCGTGCAGAATGACCTCAATCCCTTCGACACGGACCTAGAAGCCATGATCTCGAGCCGCACCCTGACTGGCGGCGACGACGCCTGTGGCATGAAGAACACCAGCAACAGCAACCTGAAGGGCTGCGCAGACGGCCAGGTGTGGCCCGGTCAGGCACATTGGAAGAAGAAAGCCAAGGCGGCCAAGATCAACAACCGCTCGTGCCACCACCTCGCCAAACTCAGCAAGCGCAACAGGATACTAGTCAAAATCCTGATCGGTGCACTGGTCATCGCCCTCGCTGTGGGCATCGGCCTGGGCATCAGCAGGAAGCTTGGGGCAGGCATCTGGAAGCCAGACGGCAACAACTGAGGCGCGACTCGATCGAGGGAACCTATCACAACATCACATCGAACCGTTCAACGTACGATGACCCATCAACGGTCCGTGGGGCATCATACTACTCCGCCCCGCGGCTCTGGTTACACCCCGTTACTCGACTTCGTAATCAAACAAACACCTTGCAACAATCAGGTCGACCGACCAGAGTCCAATTCCTTTCCTCACCAACTAATTTTCGACCCTTTGTCACAACACATTTCTCGGTGCCAACCCAGGAGCATCTACCGGCTTTCTTCCGGTGGTAATCTGGGACGACGGCCGCTACTAGACAGGCACAAGGTGCACTTCCATTCAAGGCGTTCTGGAGTCGAACACAGCAAATACACACATGGTACCGGCGTTTTCGGAGCCCGACAGGACAGGACCGATCTCCATGACTCGTTCTTTTGATCACTAGGCTGGCATTTCTGTATTGGATTTGGACGAGGGAAGGGAGCAGAGCGGAAGCACTGTCTCTTTTGTCACGAAGACCTCATTTTGAAGGGAAAGGGCAAGGGCAAGGATAAGGTTGTGGATATTTGATACCGGCCCGGCATTGCTTGTCCATCACGACAGGAGGGAAGGCTTGCGTGAAAAGATGGTCATCGACCTGCCTGGTTTGCTCCTAGGATCTTGATACTGGAATACAGAGCAGCCGGTCTCGTTTTCTACGGGGCCGGCGAAATTTCTCATCATCTTGCCTCGGGTTCAACTTGTTTACACTGTTCTGTGACACACCGGTCTTCTTGCGTCGTCATGGCTGTACCCAAAAGAACTGCACGGCATCCCTAGACAGGTCTGCAAAAAGCGAGGCGTCAGGTCATCGAGCTCTGACCTGGTGTTTGAGGTTCACATTCCCTTGCTTGGCGGGGAATCCCCACCATTGCTGTCGGGGGCCAACGGAAGCTTAGTTAAGTTTAACTTACTGCAGGTGAGCTGCTTGAGCCATGTCGCAGAAGATCATCATGCTCATCCAGACCAGAGAGTTTCCCTAGCATGAGCGTTGTGGGGGTGCCAGGTGGATGTGTGACTGTCACAAACACTACTGGCCTCAGCAGCAGTGTGCCGCGTCAGCCCCGTCTACGGTCTAGGGAAAGTTCTAACGCGCCTTTTTTTTTCTTTTCTTTTTCTTTGGAATTTCCCGCCTGGCATGTTTCAAAAGCAGGTAGCTGACGTACCGGGGACGGATCAACCCGGCATGGCAAAGCTAAAAAGGTGGTAGGTTACGTAGGTTGGTAGGTAGCCAGGTAAAAAATATATACCATGTACTAACTCGTGCCCGCGGCTGAAGATGTGTGCAGGGAGGAGGGGATGCGAATACCGTGTATTTTTTTGATTTTTTTTTTGTGGAGGGGGGGGAGGGTTTCTTCTATTTGAACCCTTGTTTTCTCAGCACCGGCGAAGTGCGTTTTGGAGCTAGGTTGGGAACTATGGCGCGTGATACGCTACCCAGGCAATAGCATTTCATGCGTGATCTCTCGTATGGCTGTGTTCATGTGTACTCTTTGACGGGAGAGTACGGCTATTGTGAGATCGAACTGGCATCCAAGGACAAATCTGTTGTCGTTGAGGGTGGAATCCCATCTCCTATATATATCTATATATATACACAAATTCAGGTACCCCTCTGAGAAGACAGTGTCTGGCTAGCCAGGCTGTGATATTATCACAAGGCTGACAGTATGCCCAACAAGCAAGGGAAATCCTCGTTTTCAACAGCTGCGAGTATAGTACTGGCCGAGGAAGGGAGGGGGTTGAGAGATAACTATTCACCATTGCAAGAATGGGTGAGCATCATAAATTCTCACGCTTGGTACCAGATTCTCTGGCACTTTTCCACGGAAAACTGGTGGAATCGGGGAATGGAATGTGTTCTATCATAGGAAGACTACTCGGCATTCAAATCTAGATGTAGACACCGGCATGATGCTTAAACGTCACAGCTTGTATCCTCTTTTCATCCTCAGCACACGAAACCAACAAACTGATCCACCCTCACTAAACACCATCTCTCATTCAAGACTCACTTCCGTCCACCTCTCCTCCCGAGGTGGCCGCGGCGGCAGGCGAAACACGCACGCCCTCCCAGACACAGTACTCTCCCTCCCGAACGCCTGCCCCGAGGAGACCTCATCCTCGGTGGTATCCGAGTCCGCAAACTCCCACCACCGTTTTCTCCGAGCCGACGATGACGACGACGACGACGACGACGCATAGAACATCCGGGATGAGGCGCTGCTGTAAGGTGGCGACGGTGCGCCGGGCCGCGGTGGCATATCGGTCATGCTCTCCATGGAGGAGGAGGAGGAGGAGGAAAAGATGCTGCTCCTCGTCTTTCTCGAGGAAGGTGGACGCTCCAGCGCCGCCAGCGCCGCGGCCCGGTGGTGGTCACGGCGGGTGGTGGGCGGGGTTGGCGGTGCTCTGGGCTGCGGCGCGGGGGGATGGTCGATGCTCGGGTTTGGAGGAGGAGGAGGAGCGCCTTCAGGGCCGCGCTCTCGAGCTGCTGCGACGGCCGCGGCGCGATGGTGGTGGTGGTGGTCGTCGTCGTCGTCGTCGTCGTCGTCGTCAGCACCATGGGAGCCGCCGTGCAGCAGCGCGACGACGCCGCCCGAGAACACCTGCCTCTCAAGGTCCATCGTCGTCGTCGTCTGGGGGGCGTCAGCTTGGTTACGTGCCCGTCTTGTGCAGCAAGAGGGCAGGGACTCACAGAGTCTGGCCATGACCGAGAGTTCGGACGGTGATGACCACTGTGCAAAGTCCTTTCGGACTTGGCGGTTCGAGTACCAGGCCGCGGCGAGGAAGCCGAAGGGGATGATGCCTATGAGGAGGTAGAGGCCTAGGTAGTTGGTCATACTGATGGTTGGTGAAGTGGTTGAGAAGGAAATGCGGGCGTTACAAAGAGTTGGTGGGATGGGATGCGGACGACGTTCAGGAAAGAACGAGGCCGTATAGCGCGATACGGCTGTGAGCTGAGATGGGTGGTCGATGCCGACGACGACCCAAGATTGAAGCTGGCCTAAACTTCCATCTCAAAGTCTCGGAATTTGAGAGCTACCTGCTATGGTTGGTGCCGAGGGGCCGCATGTGTGCTTTTGTATGTGTGGTATTATACTCGAGGCCTTTGACATCTGTGATCTGACAATGTCTTTGTTCTACCTGGTGCTTACCTGAGTCACTAAAGTCCTCTCTGCCTTTCAAAGATGTACCAAGGGAGTGAGTGCCTCAAGTCAAATGACATTGTCCCGGCTATCAAAGGTGACTGACTGAGCTAGAGGCCTTTTTCTGCTGTTGGCCTGCCTCAAGGCCTCCGGAGGATTTGAGCACACAAGGGAGCAAGGCGTCAGGCATATTGTCGAGTGAGGTTGGACATACCAAAACCAGGTGATTTCTATTAGACTTGGGCCTCACAGGGGTCTCTTTGCTGCCGTCAACTTCCTAAGATATCCACCTAACTCAACTTGGTCATTGTCTATTTCAAGCATTCGTTTCCAAACTGCTGGGTATCGAGCTGCTTAGAGTAACGACAAACGATATCCGAGCTGGCGAGAGACGCAACCTCTCCTTCAAGCACCCATATCTCGATCCTTTGCACTATTGCATGATCCTAGGATGCTCGGAACGCATGGCTCATATAACTCCTCATACACCTCATCCCAATAGAGCTGCTGAGTGAGAGGAAAGATATCTCTTGACTATCTGTAGACCAAGATTATCATTTACCACAAGTCACAGGTGAAGCTAACTGCTAGACTTGTACCTAGATATCGTGGAAATCGACATGTTGTCCCCTTGGGCACTTTCAGGAATGATCGCTTATGGCCCAAAACATATTTCTTCTCCGGCGAAAGATAGTCGTTAGTCTAATTCAAAACATATCTAGTTCAGTACTGCTTCCACCTGCAATCGTTGTTATTCTGCCCTTTCCTTTTCATCCACAACAACTCGAGGTCGAACACGACAACCTTGGAACACTTGGTTTCATCTTTTCCATATCTGGCCAACATCACTGGAGCGTACTCGATCCACCAGGTGGATGAAGGCCAAACCCCCGTCCTCTCCCTTCTTGTCTTTCGATTGAGAAGACAGGTTTGATGAGAATGGCATGTGGAAATGCATATAGATACTTAGACATCGCAAAGAGACCAAAACCATCTCTCACGAGCACAGTTTTCCCCCGCGCTCTGCTCCGATCCCAACTCGTTCCTGACTGAGTTCCGGGTTCCTCTGCTAATCTTTCTCTCTATCCTCAAGGAATTGATCTCGGCATATTCATGTCTAACTAAACGTGATGATCCCCGAGGTAAGCTTCAAGACTCAGCGTACGTGGCGATTGAGGTCGTCGTGGCGATTCGTCGACATTGTACAAACAAATATAGAGCCTCTGAGAACTAGACCATTAGTCGTATGGTCCACCACAACAGGCATCGGTCAGTAAACGTTCCAGCTTCTGCTGGCGGCAGGGTTGTTTTTGTACACCTCGTCATTATCCATCGTAGACAACGAGCCCTGTCAATGATATCTTCTTAGCCATATTCTCTGAAATATGGCAAGGCTTTTTGAGACTGTTTCCCAGTCAATGTCAGCTGAAGCGTTTTGACAGTGCTGGAGTCAGCGCCTATTCTCGTTTGCGTTCATGTCATCATATGGGTCCATTACTTGAAGGTTGGCGCGGTGTATTTCTGGCATACGAGTATAAATCTGCAACATCAAAATCAGCATAATTCGACTTAACAGCCTACCTAACCAAGGCTTTCTAGAGTCCTCGTAATAGCTGAACTTGTTCTTCTATATAGCAGCTATACTAGGATGTATAAAAATCCATTCCTAGGCCTCTATTCAGCAGTCTGGCTGGCGCTGAAGTTGCTAGCGCTAATGCTGGCATTTAAATTTGATTTGAGCCGAGGCGTAACTTCCGGCAAGCGGCTGGCAGGTGCAGACGGTACTCTATGTGCCCTTGACGGCAGCCAGACTGCTGAATAGAGGCCTAGGAATAAAATTATTTATATGCTAGTATAGCTACTGTATAGAAGAAGAGGTGGCTGTTGTTTTTTAAGCTGTTAATATAGCTATAAAAGCTGTAACAGTTTCCGTTATATAATAGAGAATGCTCGAAAGCCTAGCACCCAAGATCATATAATGCCGTTAATAGTAAGAGAGCAAAATAATAGCCCTTAGACTAGCAACATCGATATTATATTGAATTTAGCTGATTTGGTGTTCCAGATTTACATCCGTGTTGCAAAAACGTACCGCGCTAAGCAATGGACCCATACGATGACATGAACGCAAATGAGAATATTCCTGCTCCTCCGGAAGTGGGATTTGGCGGTCACTGAATACAGGGTGCTCGGACAGTGTTTCGTTTCAAATCCTGGTACGAATTTTGGCAGTATCCGCTTCGCGTTCTTGCTCAGACTCGATCACCGGCCGCGCAACGTTTGTTTCAATGGGATTGAGAATTGAGAAGGTATGTTGCTGGGTCAATGCTAGGCCCGACTCGTGGCTGAGAGACAGCACGAGAGTCATGTCATGATAATCCACTCATATGTTCATAGTGTCGATCGACACTACGTGACATTCCCTTCGGAGCTACAGAGACCAAAGCATCGATCTACCCCTTTGCTAACCCTTCTTCGGATCAACATACGGCCTCGGCAGCATCTTGACAAGCCGTGTGTGCACTAATACCAAGCATCCAACCCGCATCGCGCAGGTGCCCAGAAAGCTTGACTAGCGGATAGAGGTGTGCCCGTCTGTCCCCATGAGAACCTCGTTCTGGGGAATGCCAATGCTTGGACGGCCCTTCTGAGTTTCCAGAACCATTAAGCTTTCAGGGCGGCCCAGACACTCGAAGCTTCGCATGAAGAATGCTTGTTCGAGCCCCGGCTGGTCCCACAAGCTAATCAAGATGGGACGGCGTGACTGGTTGCAGTGTCCGAGCATCCGTCGACTCGGTACTGCGGTTGGAAAGGAAAGAAAAGAAAAAGAAGCAGAAAAGACTCCAGAAGACATCTGGTATCAGACGACTGAATGACCTCGAGATCATCAAGTATCGTCAAAGTTTATTTAAGCATCGTCAAGATGTTGGCGACAGGACGGAGATCCACTGAGATCTGCATAGTAGCAGAATGAGAGCTAACATTGAACTACGTGTAGGGAAGTGTCAAGCGTGCCCAGCGTTCCGAGCTACCAAAGTAGGATAGTTATGCGGCATGTGGCACCTGGCTTGTTCGGATGAAGCTCCTCCATCGCTGGTGATGAGTCTGTTGATCGACCCTCTTAGCCTTCTTGGATGCATGTGTGCTTGGCAAGGTCTCATAACTGCCTGACCCACAAAGCGTCCGATATTGCATGCCCAGCCAGCCAGTCAGCCAGCTAGNNAAAATCTATTCAGATTCCATCGAAACTTTCCACTATGCATTTTCGTTCCGCGAGAGTTGTTGAAAATGTGCAAAGTGCCCTCTGGCCAAGAAAATCCCTCGGTCTGCCTGCCACCAAAGCATGGTTGCCACCCTACTAAGTAACATCCGTGCTTGCTTGGCCCACCTTGGCTGTTGTAGCCAAGGTGAATCGTCTCTTAGTCCTCAAACAGGGCGCCTGGTAGTCTTACTACGCATTCGGAAACTGCACGGCAGCAAGTCCGATCCCATACACTTTCCCCTGTTCCTACCACTAGCGCCCGTGTTTCAAGCCTCTAGGGCTCCGCAAGAGTCCTCTTGGCGGCAGACGCGCCAATCATCGTTGACAGCCTCGTCGTCTAAACAACATCCATCCGCTCTCGCCAGTCAAGGTTGTCAGGACAGGGACCCGAGGAAAAGGCCAGGCAGAGTTTGGGGCTCGATCCTCCTCGACGCCTCGGACCGTATATGAACTTGCTGGTCCCTCATGCAACAAGTCCCACACTGCTATTTTCGATTCCGAATTCCATTCTGATTGTAAGCTGTGCTCGATCTTTCCTTTTTCAAGTCTTGTGTACTCTTCTTCTTTACTGCTCCCTGCCCGCCGCGCTGGTCGACATCTTTTCTTTCACATCCGTGTGCTGGTCTATTTATATCCGTAATTCTTTTCCCTTCGACGAACGAGTCCAACCAACGAGGTCATTATAATCCATCAAAATGGTTGCCTATCGCATCATATTCCTGGCTGGCGCTGTTGCCGCTTTGCCTCTTAATATCAACCTCGGAGCTTACTCACCCGCCCTGGTAGTCGGTACGATTGATGTCTCTCCCCTCCCCCCCAAAGTATGAGACGGAATTGGTTGATGCTGATCGCGAATATACACAAACAGGTGATGGTGAAATCAGTTTTGGAGGTAATCAAGATGTCTCCGGGCTCATGAACGTGCTCGAAGGGGCCGCCGTGAGCGCAGCAAATGGAGCAGCGGCTAACGGTGCTGCCCAACAAGGCGAGGAGGCTGCTCAAGCCCCAGCTCAAGCCGCTCCTGCGGCCGCTCCTGCGGCAGCCCCCGCTGCCGTCCCCGCCGCCGAGCCCGCCCAGGCTGTGGAGCAGAACCAGGTCACCGACGCTGCGCTGCAAGACCAGGTAAGGAGTGTTCCCGGCGCGATCCCAAGATGATGAAGAAAAAGGGGGGCGGGTTTAGGGGGGAGAGGAAGAGATCTCGACCCTTCCCCAATAGTATCCCATCAGTGTCAATAACAAAACATCATGGAAAATGGAAGGCCACCACAGCTGATAATGAAACCGGTGAAAAACACCAGGCTCAACAGATCGCCGCGCTCCAGGGCATGGGCAAGTCCGTTGCTCCCCGACAAGAGGATTCGTCCAACAACGTCAACAAGCGCGACCTGACCGGCTTCGACCGCGCCCTGACGTATGCTGAGGCTGCGTTGACCAAGAGCCCCAATGTCCAGCTCGGCACCGGCGAGGGCGGTGCCGGTGTCGGCATCATCGTTGACAACAGCCAGGCGGCCGGCGCTGGTGGCGCTGCCGCCGGTGGTGTCGCCGGCGAGGCCAAGAAGAGAGACCTGCCTTCCAGCAGCAAGGTCAAGGTCACTACCATGTACGTGCGCTCTGGGATCCCGTCTTGTGAGTAGTTTCTATTTTTTTCGAGGTTGTCTGACAATTTTTGTGTTTGCGTACTACAGGTAAAAAAAGAAAGACAAAACGCCGTTGAGTGGTCCTCGACTAATACTCGCATTTTTTTTGTGTAAAACAACAGCCCTTCAGAACGACAATAAGATGACCGCCCGCGATGTGGATGTTAATGTTGAGCCGCGCTACGAGACGATCCAGATTGCGCCCGCGAAGAGGGAGGCGAATCCGAACTCGAATGCCATCGACGCCGTAAACCTGAACGTGAACGGCGACCAGGGTGTTACGATGACTTTCGTGGAGACGATTGAGGACGATGAGGATGCATGAATGCCCAGCCTCTTGAGACGGGCATGAGTGTCTTGGTGGGGTGGGATGAAAGGAAAAAAGGGCTATGACGTGCCATCGCCACTGGGCTTTAGGGCGTCTTCGTGGAATTAATCATATGAGCGTTTTTTGGTACTTCTTATCTTTATTATATACCTGTTGGGGAGGTCCAGGGCGTCGAGGGACTTTGGTGGAGAGCATGATAGACAGAGTACAAAAATGGCTACGACCTAGCTAATACTCCCGTCCTCATGACGATGATCTGATGATCTGTTATCTGTTATCTGTTCGGGTATATCCTCCCCACCCCTCCTTCTGTGATCCTCCCGCTCATACTCTGCTTTCCTGCCCGGACGACATTTCCCTTGAAGAAAATAGACGCGCGTCAGCGTAAAGTATATCTCCTTCGTTTCGTTCTTCCAGTCTTCCATTTGGCATGTGTCACACATGCAAGGTGATGGATGGACAGCTTTCCGCATACGGCCCGAATGCTGCGCGAGCGCTGATGCGGTGTTTCAGAAGCCGCCAAGGTGCAAGAGAAATCCCCTGCGGCGGTGGCAACTCTGTGACGAGGCCTGCTTCCGTAGCGGGCCTTCGGATCAATGTGGGCGGGTGCTTCCGTGGCTGTTTTCATGTGAATACCGCTCGGTACGGAGTAGGGGTGATGGTGGCGGAGGGGGGGGGGGGCGATGGGTTTGGAGGCGCGGGATGAAGCACAGATGTTTGCCTCGTCCGTCTCATCCTTCTTGAAGAAGCCGGACCGGATCCAAGGGCGGGTATAATTTTATGCCAAGGGCATAAGGGTACCGGGAACTCGGTTTCGCATGTATGAGCCCATGTCTTCTTGGAACCTCGTGGGCTGGATGAGAATCGGCACGCCTTGGTGTGGGTGCCTGTGGGAATCCAGATGAATGTCCGTAGAAGAATCCCGAGATCCTCCTTGACTGTGATTGGACTCTATGATCTAAGAGCCTAGAACGCCATACCCAAAGCGCCAGGACACAGTGCAACGCAGCCGTTTTCCAATACTGCTTGCCGTATCCTACACGTGTCTCAAGGCGGCCTCTCAATGCTCCCACTCCCGGTAGGACTTCTGCTTTTGCCTCGTATTCCACCCCAGTTTCCCGCTGATACTGTTCACCCAGTCCTCGCTCCGCCGTCCCTGCGCCTGTACACTTGCAAACGGATACCGGCTGGCCGAGATCGTCACGTAGTCGCCAGGCATCAGCTCTAGCCGCTCTCGGCCGTCGAACGACGCCCACGAACTAGTGCGCGCGCTGTACGGGACGCCGACGCGGAGGACAATGGTGTCGGGCAGGATGATAGGTCGGAAGGAGAGGGTGTGAGCGCAGATGGCGGTCACGAGCATCACGGGGTTCTCCGGGTGGCAGAGAGAGCCGCCCGCTGCGAGGTTGTAGGCGGTGGAGCCGGTGGGTGTCGACACGCAGATGCCGTCGGCGAGCACGGAGGTGAAGTGCTCGTCGTCGCCGAAGATTTCGCAGTAGGACATTGCTAAAATTCATATTAGTTACCAGGACCATCTCGGTACAACTTTGTTTCATGACTCACTTGGGTTCGGGCCTCTATCCACCACGATCTCATTCAAGATCTCGTATGTGCCCTCCGGCTTATGCGTGTGTTCGTCCTCCTTTTCCTCGCCTACCAACTCTTCGACCAGATCCCGCTCGTGTTGGGGTATCTCCTCGTTTTCTTCGCTTATTCCGTTGAGTTCCACGACGGTCTTGCCGTCGCTGACCAACGCCTGTTTCCTCCTCCTCTTCTGGCTTCTCATGATCGTCCCCTCGAACCGTAGGCGCAAACTGACCGTCACGCCCTCCTTGAACGCTCCAGTGAGTGTGTCTTGGAAGTCCTCGAAGTCGAACTTGGTGAGAAAGCCGAGACTTCCCAGCGCGAAGCTCAACACCGGCGGAACGATCCTCTGGAACAGCCAGCTGGCGTACAACACGGTCCCATCGCCACCAAGGGTGATGGCAAAATCGAACGTGTGCGGCCTCGTACGACACATGTGCTCGTCCCACCACCGTAACCGCTTGGCGATGTCTTTGCTATTCTCCTCCTCCATCTCGCCCGAGTCGACGTAGTCCTTCCGCACCTCCTCGATCAAGCCAGCAGCGTCAAACTGCTTATTCCCTTTCAGGCCTTTTTCCAGGTATACGGTATACCTGACGTCCCGTTCCTTATCCAGCAGCCACTTGACCAGCTCCCTGGTCTTGGGGACGAGATCCCGATCATAAATCTTGGTTAATATAAAAATGTTTCGCACGCGAAACTTTAGCCGCATGCTCCCGAGCCTTCGGCTCAACTCCCTCACCCCCCAGGCCATCTCGCTGAGCTGCTTCTTGGTCAATAGACGGCTGTGGAACTCGTTCTCCTCGACCGCGCTAGTCAGATCCATCTCCGACGTCGACTTCGCAATCTGTTTCGCCCAGTGGTGCTCGTCTGTCTGTCCAACTTCGCTGCTAACGTCGCTCCCATGACCACTCCCGGTGCCGCGCGACAGGATGGCGCATTTCCCCTTGGGCTCGACGAGGCGCTCACCCAGGCCGTTCTCATGCGGGCTCAGACCATTGACCACTCCGTGCGCATGTACGACTTGTTTGTCGGAGGGGTCGGCTTTGTGATCCTTGTCATTCTCACCGTGTTCTTGGGCAGCGTGGCGAGCGCGCCGCTGAGACTCGAGAAATTGATGGACGAGGCATTGGGTCTTGTCGTGGTTGCGTTGCGGTTTCTGTGCTTCGGAGGGAACGAGAGAGCTCTTGCGACGGTATATGTTGGCAGCATCGAACGTCACCTAGAGGGGTTCGTTAGGACAAGGTGAAACGTTTGAGGGATGTGCGGGTTGGGTTGTCTTGTCTGTATTACCTCGACGGCCTTGGCGTCTTCGTCGCTAGCACTCGAGTGGCCATCCTCAAAAGACACTTGCTTCTGTTCACCACCCATTTTCAAGGGGGTTGAGGAACCTTTCTGGGGCCTACACCGAAAGGGCAGGGCAGGTTGGGAGGCAGAAAGAAGGTCGGTGTGGGTAGATAGAGTGTGGTGAGAAAGCATCAGATATAGCGTCACGAAAGAGTGGAAGTGGAGCGCTGATCAGGGTGGAGGGGCACTCACTGACCGGCCGCCGAACCGACTCGATGTCATGGCTCCCCCACATGCCTGAGACCCTTGCTGTTACTGGTTGTACCGATTATGTCAGCTTCTCCTAACCCTGACGACGTCCTTTCATCTGATGACGGTGGAAAGCTGACAAATCATGTCAGTTCCAGCAAGGCCCATTGTCTTGTACTTGTGCTTACTACCTAAAAAAAATATAACCTACGACCTAGGTACCTAAGCAGGTAAGCAGGTAAGTTGGGACTGCCTTGCGAATTCAGGAACCGAGAGGAACATGCCTGATCAGATATATGTAATCCAATAACTGCATGGTAGTAGGGGATGTCCAAAAAGCATTAGACACCAGCCACGGTGCCCCTATTTGCATCCAACAATTCGATTCCATTTGGGATCATATGCACCCATATGAGACCAGTGATGGTCGTTTTGGGGGAATATTCCATTTCAGAGCGGATATGCAGACATGTTGCGGGCATGCAAACAGCTGATCGATGCCGGAATCGGCGGAAATTCCGCGGTGTTACACACATCTCCGACAGGCAGCTGTTGTCTCCGGCGGGGTGTTTGCTGCAGTCAGCAGGTCATCAACTCATGACAGAACCGTAACTTACACTGCAGTTCCAGCAATTATGATGGCTACTCGGGAAACCTTCTACATTGGCGGATCTTATGTCCAGGATGAGAAGACGAGGAATCACACGATGCGAGGGCAGATGTATGTCGAGCGTCTCACACCCACCTCGACGAGCAAACTGAGACCGTATCCTCTCATTTTCATTCACGGAGGTACGCGTACTGGCGCCGTAGGTTTGATCCTATCGAAAGGGACAGGACCTCCTTGTTGGAGCTGACATTCGGCTGCAGGACTGGCTCACCAAGCCCGATGGGGGTGCAGGCTGGGCCGACTACTTCCTCTCCAGCGGCTACGAGGTCTACCTGGTGGACGTTCCCTACCGTGGAAGAAGCGCCTGGGAACCCACCATTGACGACGTCCTGGTACTCTCGGTCGAGAAAATCCAAGAGAGGTTCACAGCGTGTGCGCAACATGGCACTTGGCCTCAGGCGAAGTTCCATACACAGTGGCCAGGGACAGGCGTCATGGGTGACCCCATATTCGACCGCTTCTTCGCCTCAGGTGTGCAGATGACACGCAGCCAGGATCTCCAAGAGTCCGCAACACAAGCAGCTCTTGCGGCTTTGCTGGATCGAGTAAACAAACCGGCTATCATCCTAGCACACTCCAACGCTGGCGGAGTCGCCTACCTTGCTGCGGACGTCCGGCCGCACCTGGTGAAAGCGATCATCTCCGTCGAACCCAAGGGGCCGCCGTTCTCCCGTTCCAAAATGCTCGCCAGCGAAGGGAACCAGTATGGCGTGTGTCAGTCACCCATCACTTACGACCCGCCAGTCACAGATGCGGCAGTGGACCTGGTCAAGACGACCAGAAAAGCTGGTGGCCCGGACCTCATGGACGCGACGCTGCAGGCTGAGTCGCCTCCTCCGCGGAAGTTGGTCAACTTGACGCACGTTCCCGTACTTGTGGTCACGGCGCAGGCGTCCTATCATGCGCCGTATGATTGGTGCTCTGTCGAATATCTGAGGCAGGCGGGTGTGCAGACGGAGCATATCAGGCTTGAGGACCGAGGGATCTTGGGGAATGGGCATATGATGTTCATGGAGAAGAACAGTGATGATATTGCTGCTGTGATCGAAGGGTGGATCACGGAGACGCTTTTGCAATCGGAAACCTGAGGGGAACGAATCCGGGAATCATCATAAGACGATGTATAGACCATGATTCGTTTCATGAAGTATCCGTACTAGATAAAATCGAACACGGGCCTGGATCACCGTGAGAAGCGCTTTTGTTTTTGTCTTTATAGTTTGCGCATGGATACTTTCTGGCGTGAGAATAGATGGTCAAAGCTGGAAGCAAGCCTGTTTCGGGCTGCGCGACATGATCCACCTATAGAACAGTGTAGTGATCAGAGTTGGTAGCAGAGACTTAGGATATCCATTCCAGTTCTAAGAACATTCTTTGCTACTTTGCTTCCAATTCAGTTGAAGAGCAGGGGGGGGCTGTAGTACTGCTTTCACTGGCGTCCGTGGGCCCCTTGAGCAGCCCTCCGGCGTCACTCATCACGACCACAGGATGTTTTGCAGCGAAACAACATTATTTAGAAGCAGGCTGGTCCTATCAGATCCTAATGTTGATGTTTTCGCGGACTATGACCGTCCTGATCTGCAAACCGTCCTCGTCATCCACGTCGGTATATATGTTTATCAGCAGACTGGAAGTTGCCAGGTGAGCAAGTTGCTATTGATATTCGACGTTCAGGTTCCCAATTTCGCAACTGATTGATGTCTTGGATAAGCTCAAGGTTGCAACCTAACCCAGCAGCATGGTCTGTGTATACTTTCACTTCGGAGTCGCCTGGAAATGATGGCAGCAGATAGCAAGGTCCACCAATTTGCCATACCGGCGACTAAATGCTAGTGGGAAGCGATCATCAATTTTATCGCTAGAGCCAAGGGTTGCCAGGATTCTCCTCAGATATGCAGGCATTCAAGTTGATGAAAATTCTTCGAATGCCGTCTGGTCGTGCTGGAGACAGCCACACTTGAAAGGCCCCCTGCGATGCGGATACGAGCAACGTTGCAGGATGGACGGACTCCTGCACTCAATACCTGTGCCGATTGAATCACCTCGAGATCCTTTAGTGTGCGCGCAGATCTCGAGGGTGATCTCTTCTCTGTCAAGTCCGATGGCGAGACAAGCCTGCAGCACCACACGTTGCTGTGCGCCATGACAATATTGCCGTCGTCAGGTTTCTCCTCCGGCACAGCGTTCACGTTCACGGTGCTAGTCTCTCTGGGTACATACACAGCTTCACGTCTTGCGATAGAACTGGTGGATCGTGGCGCGGCCAACAAGATTGCAGATATCTTTTATCATCACGGCCAGTTGACCACTCTGCCTACATAGTAGTCAACCAACAGTGCAAAAGATAGGTGGCATGGGCACTACTATTCTTGGATGGCGCAGGGGCTGGGGTCCCTGGCGGGATTGACATGGGGCCCTCAACCCGGAAGACGGGGGGTGGCGCTAGGATCTTGGATGTCGAATTTGGATGGGGGACGATCTGTATAGAAACCCATCTAAATTGATCTCGGCCGACAAGTACACTAGTGTAGGACGTTCTTGATTTGCGGGTGCAGGCTTAGAATGCTGGGCGCAATCCACCACCACCATCATCATCGTCATCATCAACACTGTCTTCTGCCTTCTCCGGCGTAAACCCGTATAGTGCCTGGCCCTCGAATTACGCGTGCAGAGGAGACAAGGCCAGAAGAGGAAGCTGGCTCTATAGCCCCAGAGCCTACGGGAATTCTTGGCGGTTTCAAGTCAATGATCTCGGTTCGAGGTGAACCGCAGTACATAGTGTAGTGTACATAGTAGGTAGCATGGAGATTTAGCCCAGGGGGTAAGATTCGGATCCTACGACCCGACTATCTGCGCAGCCGGCCCTCGTCGGCCACATCCAGCCGGGATGCGCACAACAGCCCGCTTACCTAACATATCCCCTGGGACCCCTTTTATAGAGTCGCAAAACGGTCTGCTTCCACCGTTTTGGGTGTGCAACTTTTTTCACTCATCTTACCCCATCCCCTGCCGACACGATGTTGGTATCATGGTGCTGTGACACGGCAGCGGCAGGGGATTATTCAGCTTCGTAAACAGTCTCGTGCTCCTGTGCGTCATTCTGCCACCGCGATATCTAGGCTAGGTAGGTACGAAGTAGCTGATGAAAAGAGATTTGCGATCGTTCCCGTCGGCGGGATGGGTGGATGGGTGGAGACGCGGCCCGGCCGGCGATGGGCCCGGACTCGGCGCCGGAGTTGGTGTCCACAGGCAGCAACAACTTTGGAATCGAGTGGAGCTGATGGTCCCTTGTCCGGATGTATCTTCCCTACTAGTAGGAAACAGACGCGATTGGCAATATGAAGAGGTAGATGCGTTGTCATCTGCTTGCAAGGTTTTTCCCCCTCCTCACATTTGACCTCTGCAGTAGCGAAACAGCCAGCACCCAGCCCGAACTCAAGCTGCCAGCACGCGTATGAGTCGTCTAGACGAGAGGCAAATCGCAAGCATCGTGTTCATCAGACGACGAAAATAAACCTGATCTCCGCTCATCCCGGGCGTTGGTCAAAGTGCATACTATACTATGTACTCCGTATTAAACGCCTGCCGAGATTTTTTTAAACTTCAAGAGGCCTCAAGTTGAGCCGCATACCCACGTTCCCACGTGCCCTCCATACCCCCCAAACTCGATCTGTGAGCACTGAGGAGGTTGGAAGCTTGTCATCCTATCTTCCGTTTCCTTGCTCGTGGCCCAGTCCTCGGTCTGCTGGAAGTGTCCATCATGTGCGCGCGGCTATGCGGTTTTCACCAAAGGCGGCAACCGGCGACCGGCGAGGATCGGACAGGCGGTTTCGAGACTGCAATAGGCTTACCAAGTCCCCAATCAGCAGGCGACGGCGAGGCCAAGGAAGCCTATTGGTGGCGGGTGAGTGGGATGTCGAATGTCGATGCAACCATCTATATACCTCCCTCGCTTAAGACGTGGCGAAGCTGAGTTGGGGGTCTTGCACTGCCGCGGCGCAGCCGCACTTTGCAAAACAAGAATATCGTCACAAGACCCTTCACAGGCAAAGGGAGTGATTGTGTGCTTCAGCTCTATCTCGACGGGACCTCACTGAGGAACGAGCGTGTAAGCGTCCGTCCACGTCATGTCTCACTGCTTATGCCCAGCTACGTCCGTGTGCCCGTGCTAGAGATACCTAAGCTACATACACTTTGGCACAAGGGCTTGGATGGCTTGGATGGCTTGGATGGCTTGGATGGCACCACCAAGACAACATGCCGCCGCATTCCAGAAGGAGAAAGGGCAGAAACGGGACTAGCAGAACCTCCGTGCCCGAAACCCAACGCTGAGGGACACTACCTCCTGTCTCCCCTACTTCGCAGGTTCGTTACCCCAGCCCGCCCAGTAAGGGGCTTGCATAATTAGGTTCGCGAGGCGCGTTTCGGAGACGAAGCCTACCCGTCTTTCTTGTTTTGGCGCTGCCACTGGATGTATATAGAACAACATTGGTGAAGAAGACATCTGTTCCATGGTCTCCTTCGAGGAGTGGGAACACCACATTGATCGGACGAATGACGGCGGGTTTCTGATGGGGATGGGTGAGGCAGAGACAAACTGGCGGCCGTGAGGCAATGTGGCAGCTGCCAAGTGCCGAGGTGCTGGCCCAACCTGTGAGGACTGTGGCACAAGACAGTATTTGCTGCATGAGTTGTCGGGTCACGGCTGGATGCAGGTGTAGTGTAGTGAGTGGGACGGAGAATCGCGTCACCGATGCGAGGACGTACGTGTGTAGAAAACGTCTCGGAGCAATGAGAGTAAATCATGATGAAAAACTATTGTTCTTGTTACTGCATTGTGATTTGTGTTATTCGAGCCGACTCAATCTAATGCGATTCTTCTGAGCAGTTTGGTATCATAGCTTTCGTAAGGTACTGCTGGTGACCTCTCCACCCCCTCTCGAATCCCTTTTCCCTGAAATGACTGAATGCACGCTGGTGGATGATGCAAGTTTGTCGTCGGCGGACAGAACGGACAGACGATAAGTGACAAGTGACCAAAAACGAACGAAAGTCCGACGCCGTGTTCCCCTTCACCCCAGCTATGCAAGATGCGCAAGTAAGGTCGCCGCCCACCACCGTCAGATTATAACCTCCCACCCCCATGTTCCCCACCCGATTCGTCCCTCGTGATAACGCCCCAACCCAGACACCGAATTCAGTCTTGGTGTCATCAGCCGCAACGTGATGAACCCAACCTCGACCCAGCCCATAATTTACGGGTGTTTTGTGGTAAACTATCCATTCACCGGAACTCCGACGGCCTGAAAAAGCGAAGAGCGGCCGCTGACCGCCAAGCACTGACCGCCAACGTTCACAGCTGAAACTTGCCACCAGTGAGCTTCACGCTCATGCGCCTCCGCGCGATGCCGAATGACGACATCCGCTTGCCGCCGATGGTGTTGTCTTTTGACAGAGGCGACATGGGGGAGATCGGGGACTCCAGCGCCTGCTCTCCGTGGAACGTCCGCGCCGCGGCCAGGAGCTTGTTCTGCTGCTCGTTCCTCTTGGCTATCCGGATGATTTCGTCGTGTGTGACTGGTTGCAGTAATGGTCGGGGCGGTGGTCGCGATGGTCGTGGCGTCACTGCTGCCGCCTCCTTCTCTGGTTCCGCCTTTCTTTGTGCAACCTCTTCCTGCTTGGGCTCCTCTGGTGATTCCTCAGGTATACTGGGAGGCGAGGGAGAGCTCGGCTGTGATGTGTACTCCATATCGTTGGACAGGTAGGCCTGGTTCAGTCTCGGGATGCTCCTCCTCTTCATAAGGGACATTGCCCGGGCAACACCCTTGAACATCTTCGTTTGTGACTTGGGTGTCTTGGGCCGCTCAATCTCCTCCGCAAGCCTCGTCTCTTGTGGCTCGGGGCTTGGGGTCAAAGAGTATGAACTGCCGTTCGCATAGGGGTCGATGCGCAGAAAGGCTAGCTTCGCTAGCGTGGCCTCTGTTGGTGGTTGCATGCTGCTGCTTCGTGGTGGGTGGGTAATGGATTGCCTCAGGCTCCTCGACGAACGAGACGACACTGTTGACACTGAAGTCCTCCTGCTCTTCACTTCAGAGTCACAGGATGATTTGTCGCACAAGGCGTTCATGCTTGATGGCCTCTCCATCGAGTTGGGTGAGATTGATCTCCTTAGTTGACACACGTTGACCACAGACGGCTTGCCTGAGAAGATGACAGAAACAACTCTGGCCGTAACCTGATGCTTACTGCACTGCTCGGTAGGCGCTGGTGGTTCATCGTTACTCGAATCGTACTCGAAGTCTGAAAAGTCGCCAGAGGTGGATGATGCCTCCTCTTCTGAGGAGAGGTATTCCTCGTGATGGGATTGTGTGAACTCAAGGGGCTCGACAGATGCTGCTGAGATCTTCAGACCAGCCAGCAGCCGCGAGGCCCTGAGGGCACTCTTCTGCGGGAGGACAGGCGCCTGCTCCTCGACGACGTGCTCGTCCGAGGTGGGCGTCGTGATCTCGTGTACCTCCATGGCGTCTTGGTATTGTCTCTGCATCATGTCGTATGAAGAGCGTTCTGGTTTGGTGTCTGTGGCTGGAGTAGCAGTAGCGAAAGCTTCATCTCGGCCGGCGGCCGTGGTGCGAGCAGCGTCGATATTAAACGATTCGGCCGCGTGGCTCCCACTTTCTGAGCGGTCCACTTCCACTTCCACCTCCCTGGGCGGAAGAGTCTGCCCCACCAGCAGAGACATGGCGGGTGGAGAAGACGGTGAGCAAAGGTTGCTTTGGTTCTGGGGAAGGTAGTTGTGTCCGGGCAAGGGAGTCTATGAGAGACAAGACGATTCCTTTCCTCTCTTCCGGGACCGGGACCGGGAGGGCAGCGGCTGGGGAGGGCAGGAAAGAAAGGTATAAAGACAACCTTACTGCCGTTCCCTCGGGTCAGTGACTGTGACGCTGTGGAAGTGAGCCTCTTTCCTTCTCGCACGATAGTGGAGATTGGACAGGGCTTGTAGAGACATGAAGGGGTAGAGGGTGCACGAGAAAAAGCTCCGGGGAGATGGGAGGCTCGACATGTTTTAATGAGTGGTTGTGAGAGGCAGGACAGACTGGAGACTGCAGCGATATGCCATTCGAGCAAAGAACCAGGACCGGCATATCCCTGAGACGACAACGCTCGTCGGTGTGCCCCCTGTCGCTGCGTGGGCTCCTTGATGGTGTGGTGGGGCTGCGATCCTTGTCCCTGCCAGCCACAGACCCACAGTCCCCGTTCTTGTCACGGGGATGAAAACGGAGGTCGTGGGAGGGAAGCGAAAGAAGATGAGAAACGGTGACTTACACGCCTCTTTGGGAAAAGCCTTGCGGACCCCCTTGGCTTGATCCTTGCTTCGCTTTGCGGTTGTGGGAAGGAGAGGGTCCAAAAGTCAATCTTGGACGACAACTCACAACACGAGATCGAAATTCGAGGTTATCATATGATGGTATAGTAGTGGATGGTGATCAGGACCGTGTTGATACGATGGGAGAGTGCAGCATCTGGGACCAGATGTGATTCACTAGACCACACAGATCTACAACGGGGACCAGATGTGTTAGAACTGCGTGAGAAGGACCAGAAGTTCGACAAATGTCAGGGTGGTGCTCGTCCAAGCCCGTTCAAGCACGGCAGATCGTGTCTCGGCGCAAGTGTGGGTGTCAAAGGCTGGCAAGCTGCGAACCAGAGGGCAAGCGAAGCCAGACGGTGTTTCAGGTAGAGCCAGGGTAGGAAAAGGCAAAGGAAAAGGAAAAGGAAAATGCTGGGGGTGCTCTGTAGGTAAGTACGAAGTAACTGCGTATCGTGATTGCAGTGGATGGATGGTGGGGCTCGTTCGTGTGCGTGATGTCGTGCATTCTCTGGCCGATATTGGCGAGAAGCGAACGTCGCAAGGGGTTCTTTATAAACGAGCGCTCGATTGTCGATTGCCAGCAGCAGGAGGAGGAGGGCCAAGACCAAGGCAGCACCGGCAAGGCAGAAGGAGACCACCGAGGGAGACCACCGGCCCGCGACCGTTTCTTGGCCCGCCGCCGCTGGCCCCTCTGCACAGTTGCCTTCTTTACCGTTTCGGATGTGTCGAGTGACCCCTGGTCGGAACGCCAAAAGGGACAAGGGTTACAGGGTGCCCCATGCCCATCACCAATTCGCACTAGTGGAGAGGAGCCCTCGAGGGGGGCCCTCGAGAGAAAACAATCTGGGAGTCACTTTGCGCGCTTCATTAGCTTCTGAGGTTATCTGTGTTTCTTGGTCCTAATCTGGACCATGATCTGGGGCATCGCCACACGGCAAGATCCAGCTCCCATCCTGCTCCCATCCTGCTCCCATCCTGCTGCCCACCCTGCTATCCGGCGGCAACAGAGACAATCAGAGTCACCCAATGTCAAGAACCTCCAGAACCTCCAGAGCCAAGCCGGGTCGGAGTAGCGAATCAATTCGTCGGTTCTGGTCAAGACCTCAGTACCTACCTGGTGGCGAACGGGATTCCTCAATCAGGGTTGATGGGAGTGGGGCCACATCTCACCTAGCAAGATTGTTCAGGTTCTCTGCAGACTGCACATTATGCCGGCCCCTATTCCTTCTCGTCTTCCTCGTAGCACCGGCGTGGTGTGGCTTGCATCCGGATCTTGAGCAAACCAAACCTCGGCCGACCATGCTGCATCTGGACTCTCGGAGCTTCGGGCGGCGCTGGTCGGGGGCGCACAGGAAACGGCCCTGGCTGGTCATACCAGCGCAACGGCCGCTGCTGGCACACAGGAAATGTCCACACAGCGCTCATCAGACCTCGACACGCAGATCTTCCTGCAGGACATCCATCTGCTCGCTTCCCCATAGGATACGTCGATCGTGTGATGCGCGCAAATGTCAGTGCCACAGATTTACCCACACCGACGAGGTCCTCGTCTTGGTGACGACGTCCGTCAACAAAGATTACCACGGTACCCTTCTGGGGGACCCCTTCCACTTCGGCAGCGAACCGAGCTGGCGCCCCTCAAGCTCAAAATTGCGAGGCGCCATCACGGCAAATGAACTGGTGATCAGTGCTCAAAACACCCGGAGCCGTTTCCCACTTCGTCAGCCACGCTCCTCGACGACAGGCCGCATTTGCCCCTCCAGCTAGGCAGCCTCATGTTGCCCACAGACTCGTCGTATACCCGGTAGCCCGGGAGACTATATTAGAGTTATTGGCTAAGCTACTGTGTAGTGCTATCAGGTGCTTCCTCGCGGGCCCTCGCGGACGACCCTCGACGGAGGCACTATCAGAGCAGCATTTCCTAAAGTGGTTGCAGCATTCGAGCCATAGCCGAGCCATCCAATCCGAGCCACCAGCGCAGCCAGTCAGAGGAGCGGTTCTTTGCCAACCCGCCACTATCCCACCTGCAGCCCCCGGGTGTGTGGTGTGTGGGATGCCACCCTGATCGGTAGGCAGCGGACCTGCAGCGGCCGTGAAAGACCTTCTGAATGGCCTCCTCCGCATTCTTCGAGGCTTGTCTCTCCGGGGTGCTTCCACGAATCATGGTCCCGAAACACTTTGCCTGTCAGTCCTCTCTGTCTGTCTGGGCATCTGGGCATCTGAGCAATGATTTCCGATTTGCGAAAGCTTCGTGAGAGATTTGTACTCTGGGGATTCTTCGACAGGGGGTGGTATCAATCGCGCCTCGCGCCTCCCCTGACCATCCTCATTTTTGGTCCATCGGACTCATCTCCGTCTCGATCGGACCAAGGCCATCAAGCCGCCCCACGATTCGTCGACGTCCCACTTACCGATTGAACAGGCCCCTATTTTTCGGGGTTTTTTTCTTCCTCTCAACCCACCAGCCCACTCGTTCGCGAGAGAACGGGATCCAGGGGTTCCACGCTTACCCTTAGCGCCTCTCACGCCCTTGTCGGGCACTGCGCGCTCTGTGGTCAGTGAAGTCTAGGGGAGCAAGGATGCCATCGTCGTCCTGGTCCAGCATTGCAGCGTCCAATCAACGTCTGCTTATGAAACATTTTGCTATCGTAGAGCGTTTCTGCGCAGTCGGGCTTCCGCTTCAACCATGGCAAAGACCCAAGTTGGACGAACAAACAGCTGTCACGGTCCAGACAGCGCACCGGACCCAAACCCGTCCGAAACAATATTCGGAACAGCATCGATCGCAGGATGATAAACGTGCATCTTAATGCTTGGCTGGGCAAGAATACGGCAAGAATCCCATGTGTCGGGCCCCGATATCAGCATGGCCGAAACTTATTGAAACGGTTCAGTTCGCAGATCATCGATTCGGACAACCACGGGGTTGACATCTGTTTGCAAGGCCTGAAGGCGCCTCGAATCCCAACAGGAAACGGCCTCGATGGCCACCGTTTTGGGTTTCTAGCATCGCTGCATATTAACTTTCAAGCTCACCAGTGCAGAGACAGCTCCTCTGTCATTATGCAGTAGTCGCCACCTGGTGTGCCAACCTTCACCCATGAAAGTCAATCGGCCATACACGGTACCAAAGTATGTAGTGTAGTGTACGATCGGTGACCAACTGGCAACCTGGACCTGGCTGCATCACGAATCCTTTCGGTCTTCGGCTACGTCAACTTTGCTAGTTCTGCCCTGGTAGGATGCTTCTGCCGGGTTCATCTGAAGCAAGGTCGCCGTCACGTGTGCAAGGGCTTCTTGCCTTGACCTGGAGCATCGACAATGACAATGTCGTCATAGGTGGACCAGCAGAACCCCCCCGCCGCACCAGCCACTTGCGGCTGATGCTAGTGCCGAAGTTTAATTCTATTTTGAGACAACCATGCGACGAGACCCAAGTGTGGCTGGTGCTTTGCCAATCCTCAGCGCAGTCAACAGTTCGGCCGCCATCCAGTCGGTCGTCAGGCTGGCTACCATTGCGCAGCAGTCAGAGGATGGGCAATTCCTTTCAGCTGATCGACTGGTATTTGTTTGTTTTTTTGTTTTTTTGTTTCTTTGTTTGTATGTCTGTGCTTGTGTGTTCGTTTTGTCGGCCGCGACCGTCTCGCAGTTTCGTCTACGTTTAGGGAAAACCGGATACGCCGGGGGGTAGGCGAGGCGCAAATCGTACGATCGAACTTAAAGGGAGCTTACGGAGTATTACGGAGTATTGATCGGCTCGCCCTCATGACGAGCAACATCTTGGATGATTCCTTCGACGGAGTTTCGAGAAGGCCTTGGCTCTGCGATCGTGTGTCATGCATAAGGTCATCCACGACTCGGACGATGAAATTCCACTGGGAGAAACCCGCTGTGCATCAGTCAAGGGTACTCAGCAGGGAGCCAGAGATTTGGATATGCAGCGTGCTCATTGGTATCCTCTGCACAGTTCTCAATTGTGGGCACACAAGCAGGGCGGCTGCGAACTAGCTGTCGGCGCCAAAAGAAACAAGCAGAGCTGCAACCTTTGGTTCTTCTGTCGACGATTAGGCACTACGGGCTACGAACGCCACTATGTGTGGCTTGATGCCGCTGTCCCGTAGCCATTTGATCCTAGTCCATCAACAAAGAACAAGCAAAAAGAAGAGAGAGCTGCTTATCACTAGCATGAAACTTGCCTAGGTTCACGTTCGCGCCCGGGCCGCCCTTAGGCTTCCATCATGGTCCGTTCCATAGTCACCACAGGTCCATAGGGAATGAAAAAAAAAGGCGCAAAAAGAGAGGCGATGTCGCCGGGAATTGAGCCCGACGTGGGGGTCGAACCCACAACCTTGAGATTTAACCCTAACCCTGATCCACAATCTTGTGTGATTCGGGAGTCGTGGAATTGCTAAGAGTCTCACGCTCTACCGATTGAGCTAGCCGGGCGCCGCTAGGACGCTTGCTTGTTGTTGAAGACTGGGCGGCAAAATTTGCCTATATACAATGTGTGGCGGGGTCACCGAGAGCCGAGACGCGACATCCCTCCCGGTGGAGACCCAGATGCAGGGCTTGTTCGCACCCCTTGTGCCTGCAGAACAGCGGCGACAGCGAACTCACGCGCTTGACGCGTTCAGCACCTTCTTCAGTGGAGACATAGCCCTTTTTGACTATCGGCAACGAGCGAACCAGTCCACATGGCGGGTATCGTGAAGGTGATTTGCCCGCGGCTTGTCCTCTTTCAGGGTCGTCTTCAGCACAAGGGGCGGGCAAAGTGGACCTCACCAAGTGAAAACGGTGAGACCCAAACGGTCGCTTAGTTCCTGCTGAGCCTCGTTGCCCCCCCCCCCAAAGAGATCTACAGCCCATCTTCATTTTAGATCTGATGTTCTGTGCAGTGGCGGCTGGGGGAGGCAGATTCGTTCGTTCCCGGATTTCTGGGAAGCCCGTGCCAGCCTTGTCTGCCGTCTGCGTCGCAGGCGTGGCTGGTGAGGCGGTCTGCCCTTTTAAGGGCCAACGTACCACATCTGTCTGTTTGGTACTTCTGCTGCAGACACAACAGACCGCTCTTGCTCCTCACCGCTGAGACAGCCTTGTGGCTGTGATGGAGAGATCATCAGCCTCACGAGGCGCGAGGATCAAGGCTCGAGGCTCAAGGCTCGAGGCTCACGGCTCACGGCTCACGGCTCAGGGATACTTGTCGTGCTAATTATTGGGACGAAAGCCGTTCTAAGATCACGTCCAGTCCCAATAGCAATGCTTCCAGATAGGGGTTCCATCTTCTCCCGATATGGACACAATGACATCAGCACATTGCAGCACAATATACGTAGTATGTTACTCTTCGTGCCAACTCACACCATCCAGCTCGACTCGATCTCGCAAATCGGTTGTCTCATCTACCTGAAACTAAGCGAAAGAGACAGCCTCGCCACTAATTATGTACCCCGGCCTGTCATAGCCTCAACTGGGCTCATAATTCTGCCATAAGATCTCCGATGATGAAAACGTGGGGTCTACCTCATCATCGATGGCCCCCCTCTCTCTCCCTCCCCGCCGCGTCTTTGCGCCGAGTGGGCTCCGCTGTCGTGTTCAGACACGGCCAACAGTGGGTAGGGGACGGAAAGGGTAACTGACTCGGTGGCCCCTTCCGATTTCTCCCGCCGTGAGTGGCACATCGCAATATCGGGAGACGGGACTCGTTGGGCTTGGTGTTTTGCGACCTTGATGGCGTGTTCGGGCCGGGAGAAGAGGGGACTTGAAGATCACATGATCTGATCTTCTTTCTTGTAGCGACCACGCTGGGCACCTGCAGATGAGCTCAGCGGTGATGGTGATGCGATGTACACGTCGCGGCAAGGACTCTCCTGAACTCAGCCACTCCGCGCAGAGACGACGACGATGGATATCTCGCGGCCGCAGCGATGCCTTGTACAAAGAGGCTCTACTCCTGGGCACGGAGAAACTTTTTGGCCGCAAGAACGGCAAACCTACTGTATATGGGCTCGCAAGGCTGAGGGAGTCGTGTGAATCTCGCGCGCGCAAGGAATATGACGCGCGTGCTAAATAAGTATACTATCACAAGCCCACCCACAGCAAGCATCTTTGCGGTTGTCATCAGCGCCGGCCCACAAAATGTTTATGTTCTACGAAACATTGTTTCCATGAAACGCCAAGGAAAACTGCGGCTCGGCGCGCGGTCCTCTCTCAGTATGGCGCGCATAAGGCTGGACGGAGGATATTGTATCAGATATACTGGACTGGCAGGAGAGCGGCTCCACGATCGAAGGCGGGAACGTGGCGTGCTTGCCGACGAGGCTTGTAGTCATGATTGCGCTTTTACTCGGCCTAGAAGACACCGGCCAGGGGGGGGGGGCTACCTATCGGGCAGGCACAACACGGTTGAAAAGCGAACGCAGTATGGGTGGTTGATGACAACGATGGCCCAGTAGATATGCCTTGTAGAATCTGGTCTAACAGCTCATATATGGATATAGCATACGCTCTGTGTATCACAACCTGTCTTTTGATGTCGGTGACTTTTGGCTGCAAATTTTCGGCCAGCATTTGTCTCTGTAGACATTGCGTACAGATCCTCAGACGTATATCGATGCAAATATAATACTGATACAATGCAGATAGATATCTTTAAGTAAGTAGTAGTTGTTTTTCAAACTGTTAATATAGCTATAAAAGCTGTGACAGTTTTCTTCACATAATAGAGGATGCTCGAAAGCATAGCACCCAAGATTACATAGTGCTGTTAACAGTAACAGCGCAAAACAATATAATAGATATTTTTTAGTTGACTACATCTTGCCTGGGACATCCACTGTTTTATAAACAATTTAGATAAGGATATATGTAAAGCTTTTGCTATTATGCTAGTGATTACTTTTGCAATATAATTATTATGCTACTTGTTAGCATTAGCACTAGTCCTAGACTTGCTATATTAATAAAATCTGGACTTTAATAACATTACAAGCTAGTTTCAAGTAGCTTATAAAGCTCTTATAAGCTTAATATTATCCACCTACTCTAGTCTAAGGGCTATTATTTTGCTCTCTTGCTGTCAATGGCACTGTGTAATCTTAGGTGCTAGGCTTTCGAGCATCCTCTATTATATGAAGAAAACTGTCACAGCTTTCATAGCTATATTATCAGCTGGACTCGACAGGAGGCTTCCAAATAGGAAAAGGGGTAAGAACGGTTGTCTATATAAATCAGTTAGCAGTCTTCTCTCTGGTCTTCAAGAGATGAAATGAATTAACCAGTTCAACTGCACTCTTTCATTCAACTGCCCACCGGCGAGGCTGTCACCCTTAGGGGAACTCTCTTCCAAGACAAGCAGTACCACCTAGAGAAGGGGGGAATACGATACGAGACAAGGTAGGAGACAATCAATTTAAGGGAACAGGTAGGTAATGTCAATTGTGAGATGTTGTCATAAAGGACAGGAGAAGGTACTGGCAGGGCTGCGGGACAATAAGAGGCTCGCAAGATACCAAGAGGGGATGGATCATGATCACGGGCCTCACCACGATACGCTCGTTAGTGGAGAGAGTGCAGAAGGCTGTGGAGAAGACGACCTCGGACAAGACGATCCTGGCCAGTTTCCAAGCGGTCCTGTCAGGCAGACCCTGAAGATAGTTGGGGTATTTATTCAATATGAGTATATAGTTGGCCAACAAAGCCACTCTTTCGGATATCAAGCAAACGGCATATGCATATATATCTACACTTGCATGCTACAAATTGACAATTTGAGACAAGGCAGGGAGGGGACAAGGTAGAGGATAAGATCAGAATGCTGTGCGAGGCATACGTGAATCGAAATTGTATTTTACAGGTCCGCTAAAGTTCATAGTGGACCAGGCCATCGCAGAGGACTTTCTTGAGAGCTTATTCTTCCACCAAGCCAGTTCAAACATTTACCTATTAACAGAGTTGGCATGGGCAGTGGTTTTTCTGACGCATTTCTTCAATTCTGGATTCAAAGAAAGGAAGGAAAACAGAGACGGGAAGGGAGAGGAGAAGCAGGAAAAAGCAAATCTAACTTCATGCTGCCCAGAACTAGCCTACTTCACAGAAGAGGCACAAGAATAAAGAGTACAATGTTCTACTCTTCGAGAAAGACCCTATTAAAAATATGCTATGCTTCTTGGGGGTATAGTCGTACAGCACTATGCAACCGACATCGCTGCAACATGACAAAAGACTTGCCGCCTCAACAACCATGCCACGCTAAAGAGATGCACCCTGTGCCTAGAAAATGAACGCGAAAGGAGAAGAATTCAAAATGTCTGCTGAGCATGCCTGCACTGAGGCTGCCCTGATGTGATGAGCTGTTTTGATATTTTTGCTGATTTGAGCTTATGGCAAGCCCAGATCCATGACTGGGAACGGCAAGGACTTTCCAATGAGGTTGAACAACATCCAGGTGTGTAGTATTTCAGGCCGGGATGACTCGATGCTGGCTGTCGATTTGTGAGTTGTACATGTTGAAAAATCGGTGCCTTGGGAAATCTGAAGCCAGACTGCTCTGGAATCCAAAGTTGACGTCTTGGTCTCCGGACCTTTCAGTCTGGTTAGCTCCACGGTCCATGAATCCTTGTGGTATCCCTCCAGTGGAAGTCGTCATTCACCCCAGCCCTACCGCCACAAGTCCATCCTCGTCGCCCGTTTCTTCTCCATATTCGCACTCCTCGGCCGTGGCCATTCATCACCCGCACCCACATCCGGCGCACTCCCCCTCCTGCCCTTCCCATTATCCGGTACCGCCAGAAATCCACCCGCGCCATCCCCCATGAACACGCTGACCCGTGCCCCGCCCCGCGAGTTCCATCCCGCCGCGCTCTGGTCCAGACCATAACTACTGCTCGGACGGTTGTGCGCGGCATGGTCGGCGCTCGTGTCCTGCCTCACGCCCGGTTCGACCTTCACCATCCCCCAGTTGAGCTCGTCGTCGCCTTTCGTGAAGACCTCCAGGGTCTGCGGGAGGCCGCTGGGTCCATTCGGGCCTGCAAACGAGGCGAAGGGATTATTGGATGAAAATCGGGGGTTATGTCCTGCGTTGGCGAAGGGTTTTTGGAAGGGGTTGTTGCTGGCGCCGGTGTGGGTGGCGGTTTGGAAGGGGTTGCTGTTGCCGTTGCCGTTGCCGGTGTGCTGGGGTTGGAAGCCGTTTGGAAAACCGCCGCTGCTCGGGAAGCCGCTGCTTGGGAAACCGGGGGAGCCCAGGCTGTTGATGGTGGAGATGTTGGAGGCGAGTCCGGTCGAGCGTTGAGACCCGCTGCTACCGGGTCTCTTGTAGGCATCCGTCGCGAACTTGGGTGCTGGTTGGGGGAGGCCGGCGAGAGCATCGGCGAAGTTGGCGTCTCGGACGTAGAGGCCGCGGAGGTTGGGAAGACCGCCCATGAGAAGAGAGCCGGAGAGGTAGTTGTAATAGGATGAAGTGATGTTGGAGTAAGGGCTGGAGTTGGCAGCGGCCGTAACTTCGTAGTGGAAGATCTCGAGGGACCTCGACGCCAAAGGCGGAACCTGAGGCGTGCCGGCTGCCATGGGCAGTGACTTGATGGCGACGTAGGAGATCGTAAGCCGCTTGAGTTGAGGAGCAGCTCCCAAAACGTCCTGCAGGGTCCAGGGGGTGACGCCCGTCTCGGCGAGACTCAGCACCTTCAGAGTCTGCGACGTGTCGTAGCGGCTTAGATAGCCTCGCAAGCCCTGCGCAGTGATATCCGGCACCTTCTCCAGGATCAGCTCCTCTAAGGCTGGAAACGCCGGCAACATCTCATTGTCGTGCGAAATCATATCGTCTGTGACGATATTAGAGTTTACGATCTTGAGGGCTCGCAGACCTCCCAGCACAGCGAGAGCATGCAGTATGACCGTTGGATCCATCTGAATATTGTTCAGCTCGAGCACCTCCAAGTTCCGGAAGACCTGCCCGCTCGCCACCCGTTCCAGACTCCGCTCGGATCCATGCATGTAGGTCATCTTTCTGAGATTAAGGCACCGCGCTTCGACCTCCATCCGTAACGTAATGTATGAGTTGTCGTCATGGAACAGGGCCTCGGGAAGGTCGGCATATCGCAGGTTGGGCAGCACGGCGATGGTGCGCGCCAGGTCGGCCTGGCATGACTCCCGCAGCATGTACGGCAGCTTGAAGTACTCCACCAGCGGGCCCAGGCGCGCCGGATCCTCGCGCAGAGCTCGACATAGCAGCTTGAGGCGCTTCCGGGAGGTGTCTTCGGGTTCGCCGTTATGGTCGAAAAAGGTCTTGCGCTTGCGCTTCTCGGCCAGCTTGGCCTCGCGATCGCAGTAGTGGACGGTCTCGATTCTGATGCTGTGATAACTAGAAAGTGAGGCAGGCATCCAGTCAGCACATGTCCAAGGTCAAGCCCAGGATTTAGCGCCCCCAGGACGCCTGGCTGGCCGTAAGGTGAGCCGCCTCTGACAGCACGCGACATGATACTCACAGGACCTTCTGCCCCGCGGCCCTCCACTTCTTACACACCAGCAGGCAGGACGCCAGATCGCGCAGGTCGCACAGCATGCAGGCGTCCTCGATGGAGCTCTGCTCCTGAGACTCGTAGGTCGAGTCTTGGGTGTGGGGGCAGACGAAGGCGAAGATGCGCTCGAGGACGGGGGAGGGCAGGGCGGCGAGCAGGGCGGCTGAGGCACGTGTGGGCGAGCCCAGCCGGACTTGACCGTATGGATACTGGTCGTAATCGTCCTCACCGGGCGTGTAGTAGCGGGGCTGGGCGGGCATACTGCCTCCGAATTGGCGGTAGTTCTTGGAGAAGGCCACCACGCCGATGGCATCGGACTTGTTGCGCTGCTTGCGCCGCTTGAAGAAGCGCATGAGACCCATGGTATGTATGGTGGATGCTGATGGGGTCGGTGGTTGACGGTGGTTGACGGTGGTTGACGGTGGTTGAGGGAGGGGTTGGTTGCAGTGTCGGTGAGTGGTGAGGTCGAGGACTCGTTGGTTTGGTTATGAGATAGATGAGTGTTGAGAAGGAGAGAAAAAGACGTGAAGGGGGGAAAGGGAGGGATTGAGATTGAAAGAGATTGGGATAGGATTAAAAATGACAGGTGCCCATGAGCGGATAGGAATACTGGTGAGAATGCTGGCCCAGAGTACAGGGAAGAAAGACAGCAGAGCAGGCTTGGTGGACGACGACGGACGTCAAGATTATCGAAGCTGAACCGACCCGAACTCCCGACGCCAATCGAGCTTTTGTCTTTTTAAGCAACGCGTCTCGGAGAAAAAGGGAGGTGACGAGAAGGCACAAGGCACAAGTCGCCAGCCACCAGCCACCAGCCTGCAGCCACTGGTGCTGGAAACAAAGGCAGCTCAGACAAATGAATGAGTGACTTGTCGTTATCGGTTCCGGGTCCGTCCATCCATTGACTTGGTTGGTGAGGGGTGCAGTGATCGACGTTGTCAGGGAACAGACAATTTTATTTTTATTTTTGGACCTGCTCGATTCTGGGGAAGAAAATTGGCCTGATTGGCTTCACACCCCCTCCAGTGTACTCCAGGGTTCAGGGGTATGCTTCCTTCGGCTATACCATCAAGGCGATAGGGCTACATCGATATACATAGTAGATCCAACAGCCGGGAGCCTTCAAGATCTAGATGACTTTGGCGCCTTGACTTGTGCCTTGGGATTGACCTGCTGTCTGTCCCTTTTCCATTTTCCATTTTCCATTTGAGCACATTCAACTGTTCAGCTCTGTCCCTGACCTTGTGCCACCATCATGCTACGAGGCACCCATCCCTCGATATTTCTCCCTCTCAGGTAGGTAGGTACCTACCCAGCATACCTGGCTAGGTAGGTACATGGTGATAGGTAGTACACGTCCTGTTGAAACCCAGGCCTCCTCAACCCCTACAAAAAAGTGGATACCACCAACTGTCAGTTCACCGGCAACCTCTCCGAAGACCGTTCAAGGAAAGCCACCATCCAACTCCCAATTTGAGTCTGATCCTGTCACGATGCGAATGCGCTAGTGTAGTCAAATCTGACCCGAGCCTGGAGCTGAAAGACCGGCAGGCTCCACCCGCACCACACGAATGACGAAGTTCAAACTTGAAACAAAACGAGATCGTGGGGGCGACGGAGCGAGCCATGTCAAGAACATCTTGCCCGTGACTGGCTCTGCAGCCTGAATCCACTTATGATGATAGTGATATCACACTTCTTTTACCAACAGCAGAAAGGACTGGTCGAGAGCCGCCGGCATCCATCTGTCATGTCATGTCCTGGCCAGGGGAACTAACTCATCACCAACCTCGAAAATTCCAGGGTGTCCAACCAACATCGCACATCTCCTGAATGCAGCACTCACGTCACTGGTGAGCTCGCTGGCCACGTATCTCAGGGCCCGGAAACTTCTATTTCCAACTAGACATGGATGTATCATGGACAAATATGGAAATGCTCGTTTGTGAGTGCCACCTTGGACCTAGCTTCCTAGCTTTCTAGAAGCTCAGGAAGTTTGGGCACCCAGGCGCCATCAGTCTTGACAGCCAAAGGTGCACACAGCACGTCTTCTCGTAGGCCCCATGCTGCAAGCCATTCACAACAGTCACAATCTTCATGTTCCTTCCGCTGTACATGGTGTCAGTTGGTGGCCGCATGGAAGATGGGATGGAACCATCTCGCCCAAGGACGCAGCAGCAGATGCAGAGGCAGGAGGGCCGATCCCCCCCCAATTACAGAGACTCAGACATATATACAGTAGGAGCATATGGCATGAGGGAGTGAGCCAGACCTTGAAGCCAAGTCGTGGACTTCAATCGATCATGATGTGCGAAACCTTTTTCAGACTCAATGGATTGCTACATATACCACCCTGATTAGGTAGGTACACCCTGGGACCAATGCAAACTACCTTCCCACCTCCATCGCGTCGTCCGCATTTCCCTCGGTAACCAAACAACCCTCCAGCCAGTTTTCGTTTTTGTCTCCGAGCCTTGCCCACCTCGACTGACTCAGACCGGTTTGTTGGGACACTTCCCCAAATATCGTCTTTGGAGGAGGTGCTAGTTCCCTCCGTTCAGCTGGACACCGTCGAGGGGACTCCCCGGGCCGGATCGCTTCGTCCTCAGTGTTAGAGGGAATGCATACTCGTCGGGGTCTTCCTCTTCACTACATCAGGTTGTTAGCGACCATCACTCAATGCGTGAGATGGCAAGCGAAGCTTACGGCAGTTTCCACGCAACGTAGTCCTCAGTGCCGAGGCCCTCGTGGCCCTCTTGTATACTGGCGAAGTCGCCTGGCGTCATCATGCCAGCCCTGTCGCGGGGAGATCCAGGCACAGAGAAGGGCCGCGAGATCTTCTGCTCGACGCCAGGGATGTAGTCGTCATCCTCCTCATCGCCCTCAAACGAGTTGGGGTAAGCCCTCCGCAGAGCAAGCTGCCGAGCCTTCACGTACTCCATGCCCATTCTCTTCCAGTCGAGCAGGTCGCTCAGACGCTCGGTACGGTTGCGCTGGTTGATACGCTGTCTCCGGCTCTTCAAAGCGAAGTCAAACATGAAAGAGGTCAGCTGGTTGACAGAGTCATCCACACCCTTGTTCCTGCGGTCCACAATGTAGATGCCGTAGTCACTCGAATTCTCGATGAGCTCCTCCATGTAACAACCGAAGCCAGACAGGTTGGTTGTGATGCTAGGAACACCCATAACAGTACACTCAGCAGGAGTGTAGCCCCATGGCTCGTAGTAAGATGAGAAGACGCCAAGGTGAGTGCCTCGGACGAAGTCATCGTAGTCCATGGGAAGAACGGGGTTTGCAGAGTTCAAGAACTCTGGGTGGAAGATCACCTTGACACGATCGGTTGGATGGTTGAAAAGCTGAACGCGACGAATCTGGTTGAGCACAGGGTCTTCCGAGTCATTGACCATGTTGTGCGTCACGATCGGTGGCAGACCGTGTCGCTTCATGGCGAACAAGCGCCTCCGGAGCAGAACACGATCCTGAGGACTGATGAGCTCCTTCTCGTCCGGCAATGGATCTCCGTCGTGCCATTTCAGCGATCGTTCAAACACGCGACGCCCAATGCTCTTCTCGATGATGTCGACACTGTCCCGGAGCGATTTTATCACGGCCTGGCCTTTCAAGGCCTCCACCGTTAGCGAGGTGGTCTGAGCTGGCATAATAATAAACGCCACAACCGTCGTCTTGCTGCCAGAGCTCTTGAGCCTGTGGTTCAAGCGTGCGAGAGACTCGATGAACATGTCGACACCTTTATTCCTGAACTCATATCGACCAGCCGTGAAGAAGTACAAAGTATTCTCGGGATCGAAGTCGTAGTGACCGTAGAAGTGCCCCCTGACAAAGTCGTGGATCTTCTCTTTGGACTGTTGGTGCAAGTTTTGGAACTCGTGCACAGCCGAGAACTTGGTAACATTCAGACCGTTGGGCAACACGCCATCAGGCTTCCGTTTGAGCAGGTGCTCGCTCTCGTAGGCCGTGATATGGGAGACAGTAGTGAAGACATCGCAGGCGTGGGCGGCAGCTCGTTCTATACAGTATCTGTGGTAGATGCCGCGCTTGCCGGCTTCCGCGTCGACATCGAACCACTGCAGGTTGTTGTAGAAATCGACAGATCCAGCACACAGATATCTTCCGAGGAGCGTTGCGTGAGTCGTGAAGATGGTTGTCACATCGATGTGGCGTCTCTTGCACAACGGCAAGGCCACACCGGCAAGCCACTCGTGGAAATGTGCGATGACGGCCTTCGTTTTCTCATGGCACATGTACTGCGTTGATCAGCATCCAGCCAAGACCTGCTTGTCAGCGACGCAGGGACGTACCTCGCCCAGGAACCATGCTACCAGGTACCCAAAGACAATTGCCTCGTTTGTTTCGTCGTCTCCAGGCGGGGAAGGGATGGAGGCAATGTTCCACAAATCGGTCTTCCACTCATTCGTGTATCTGTAGGCAGTCTTGGTGTCGATGAGGAGAACCCTTGGTGCACCCTCGATCAACCATCGTCCGTACAGTATGCCGATACCGCGGTCTCGCATGGACTGAATCGTTGCAGCAAGTTCAGGGACGGTCGGCTCGAGCTCTTCGACCTCGACAGCGGCCTGTGGTTGTTAGCCCGGCCAATTTCCCCAAAGTCCCAAGAATGTTTAAGAGCCTCACGGATTGGTGGTTCAGAGGCCCGATGAGGGTGTAACGCTCGCCATATTCGGCGGTGGTTACTGGGGCTTTCGACTTGAGCACGGAGTAGATACCGCCGACTGCAGTACACAGGTTAGCGTCAGGCCAAGAAGCAATCACATGCGATGCGCCCGGTAACAACATACCTCGATGGGCCACTTCAGTAGCAACCTCGAAGAGAATATGGTTCTTGACCTCGCGCTGGGGGCGCTCGTCTTCGTTCGACATCTTGAATAGAGACGAGCAAGCTGCTCGCGGTCGAGTGCGGGGTTGGAGGTTGTGGAGTCTACTTGTAGTGTTAGGATGACGGTCTTGGCTGCGGATGTGGCCTGATAAGCTGCGCAGAGACGACCGGCCACGAGGCTACTGCGATGGCTCAGGAGATCCTCAAAGTCGAGCGGTCAAGTCGGAGTCGGCTAAACAAAGAATCAGAAAACCAATAAAGAAAATCATGCGTACTCACAAGGAGGATGGGCGTCAAGCGCACGAGTTGAGGAGGTGGTCGGTAGGTGAGTTTGTGGTAGAGAGGATGGGCCTTGGTAGCTCCCAACAAATGGACGCAGACGGCACTTTGAGGATGTATTTATTTGAGCACAAGTGAAGCAGTCAAGTCGGCGGCGGCGAATCTCGGCTAGGAGGGGAAAGATGAGTGGGAGAGGATGCCGCCGGGCGTTGATCTCTGGACGTCTAGAATGTCAGACGCAGAAGAGGAGGACGGCGAGAGCGCAGGATAAATGAAGTCGGTGCGATGATCGCAGCTTTGTGTGGTTGGGCAATTGGATTTGTGACGCTAGCTTACAGCAGTAGCAACCGAGTTAGTCTATTCCGGGCCTAGGCTTGCAGGGGTGGATGGGGAGATGAGGGCGCATCAGGGGCCAGAGCTTCGCATTGCCGCAGCTACCAAAGTACAATTTTTTTTGGCGAATTTTCTTTTCTTCCACCAGGTGGCTAGTCAGGCAGCTGTAGGTAGCTGCTCCTACTATTCCTCTGTCATGGTACAACAATCCTCCTGGACGCTGCAGAGCCTCGCCGAGATGTTTAAATAGAAATAATCATACGGTGCTGGTTTCAAGCACCATCACATATTCAGCTCCTCCTCCATCCTGACATCCGACCATGTCAGCACCTTACTCGTGGTCCAGCCTCCCGACATTGGCTGGCATTGGAATGTAAACCCGAAGTACCATACTTTGGGAGAAGCAGACGGGACGGTTCCTCAAGAACGAAGAATTTTTTTCAGGCGGCGACGAGGCAGCGTCGCATGCAGCTGCGCTGCCCGAGCCGGCGCTAATCGCGGACCATCGCATGCTTTGCTTCCTCAACATGGCCCCCAACTCCGTGTCTCTTAACTATCTGTCGATTTGCGAGATTTTCACCGTAGAAGACCGTATAGGAAAAACGGGCGCGCCGAAGATTGATGTCTCGGAATTGCCAGCAACTCTAGCAGACATTTTCTGTTGGGTTTTCTTGGCCCCATGTCAAGCTGGGGAAGCACATGGATCGGCCTGGGGAAACAGCTCCATTCTCCACGTTCTCCACCTTCAGGGTAGCCAAACAGACCAAGATGGGGGGACATGACGTATCCGGTCTGGGGTTTGGAGATGCTCTTTCTCTGGCTTCTCCACTTCTCTCGCTAATTTTTGTCGTTCCAACTCTCGGCCGAATCGTAGACAGGATATACACGGTCTAGGCCGAGTGAACCGCACGCCTTTTACCACCTGGATGGGGCTTGGCCCTGTTGTTATGGGCCAGCCAAACAGAGATAAAATTGATGATGAGGGAAAAATCAGACCCTCTGTCCCGGATGACGAGAAACAAGCTAAACACACTCCCGCCGTACGGTCGCTCCTGCCACTACTACAACCCTTCGACTTCTACCACCAGACTCACAACGGATTAGGCCCATCTCCTGAAGGTCTAGATTAAACTTGACACGCGCCATCGTTTATTAGCACGATGGCAGATTCCCATCGTGATAGGAGAAACTCGGTATTTGTCGGGTACCCGCTGCCGCCTGCCTTTGTCAGGAGACAAAGATGTGTTCTCTATCAGAATGCTCCGAAGCCACTTGGTGGACAACGCAACTTGCAGTCCCTTAACAATGCTCTTATTGTTTTCGACAATGCCCATTTTGTCTGCCACATCTTCATCTTTGAGGGGGAAAATTGTCTCTGCCAATTATAAGGCCCACGCAGGTCCTTTCCGCAGCGGTGCAACTAGCGGAGGGACTCGAGTACGCCAACTCAAGCACATCGTCAGATCGAGGCCGCTTGTAACCCCAGTTCGAATACTTTTCTGCAATACTGCGTTCTGATCTGCTTACTATACACAGGTAAAGAATGGGGAGAAACCGGAACAGAAATAAGTATGGTCAGGGGGGAGATAGTTCCCACCCGAACCAGAACAACAACAGAAATGGGGATAATTGGAACTCGAATAATAACGACCCGAACAACAACAACAAAAATAATAATGCAAATCAAGGTAAGTACAACAAGAAGACTGATCATCCATCTGAAACAGTTTTTGTCAAGAACAAGCAGCAGACTCAGCACAGAAACCAAAATCAGAACCAGAATCGAAATGCCCGGAACGGTCAGAATTCCTCTAACAAACAAAACAATCGATCCAACTACGACCCCAACAAATACTGCACCTTTTGCAAGAAGCATGGTCATACCGAGGACACGTGCTTCAAAAGAAACCCCCAACTGAAGAATGGGAACAACCAAAATGACAAACTGCCTCATAACCCCAACCAGTTCTGCATCTTCTGCAGACGGCCCGGCCACATCGAGGACAATTGCCTAAGGAAGAACCCACCCAAGAAGAAAGACGAAAAATACAAGGGCAAGAAAGGTTACTGCTACCGGCCCGTCAGGGGCAACACTGAGGGCCAGTACGGCAATCCGGTGTCGTACACGCTTCCCCTGTGCCTGGTGCGCCAGGAGATCGTCGCCGACCGGGGGCGGTGGAACGGGACGGAGTGGGTGGTGCCTGGGCACGATGAATTTGTTGTGGACAAAGAGGGCGACGTACTGATGTGTTACTGCGATGGTGTCCACGGGGGCTGTCTCAATACCTGTGCGAGGAATTTGTTTACCCAGAAGGAGCACGCTATGTGGTTCTCGAGGGAGGATAAGGGTACGCTGGAGAGGGGCATGTGGGAGAATCGGTGCACGAGAATCGAGGAGCTGATGAATGCGTTGAATCATCTCTAGGCAAGGTAATGGTTTTTGGACAGAACCCCATGGCGTGGATCTGGGATAATCCTCAGGTGAGTCCGGTGAGTCTGTTGGTATATGGGTCTAGATATCAAATATCCATCTCGAAATTGTGTGAAGAACTCTTGCCGATACTCATTGGCGGCATATGCTACCACATATGAATGAAATGCTTCAATTCGAAGGCTGGTTGTGTGCAAGACTGAGCGAAAGAGCGACTTGGCCCTCGGGGGGGGGGGGCAGGTAGTAGGATCCACCGTATGTCAATGTCCTCACTCAGTGACTGGTCTACATATACCGCGCGAACTAGGTTGTTGATATCAATCCACGGCAGTACAGCTGGTTAAGGAGCCAGACCACACCCCCTGGGCTTGGTGGGCAGGTTGATGGGGAGGCGCCGGCTTGCCATGATAGAAGGGATACGCCCTTGGTTGTCAACAGTTAGTCAGGCTACACACCGATTTTTTTTGTCCTCGCTCCCTCTCTCTGTCTGTTTCACTTCCACAGATTCCAACATGGTCCAATTGAGGCTGTCATTTGGAAAGGGGTTCCGGCTTGTTTTTTTTGAATTGCGATTTGGGAGACTTGCATGTGGTCTGCAAAGGGGGACATTGGCAGGGTTCGGGTTCGGTACGGCCCGTGCGTTTTCTGTCTGCCTGACCTGAAGATCCGAATCGCCCCGTTCCGACGCCCAACCTCCCTACTGCAACACCTCATCCAGACCCGACCTCAGCCTGCACCTGACATCGTTGGAGCCAGATTACCATCGAGCGTTTGAAGTTTCGTTGCTTCTGAGAGTCGTGGCATTTGTTCACGTATGAGTCTCGGCCGCAATAGCAGCGTGGTTTGAGCGGCGGAATTGAAAATGGGGTGACTTCGTGGCCGCAACGGTTGCGCCGCCGACGGCCGACCAATCCGAACCCAACTCTTGATGGCTTCCAACGCTCCTGATGGAGATCGGATTAAGCAGAGCGCACTATATCCAACACTATCGACCTCCCATGTTGCGTTTCGAGCTATAATCCCCCTGAAGAGTGGCTCAGAAAGAGGAGGAGGCCTTCCCGATGTCACATACTATGGATTCAAGGAGGTCATCAGCCGCGGGACATTGCATGTGTTCTTGCCTGCCTTGTCTTGCCGGATCAGATCTTTCACAGGTGCCAGAGCCTACTGGTCATGATATTTCCATGACGGCCGGCCGATGTTCATGCCACTATTGGCCGGTTGTGCTAGAGACGACCGAACTGCCGGATTTGGGCTCAGATGGCTCTGCACAGTTCAGATCACTATCCGCAGTTGACAACGTCTTTCGTCGTCCATAATATGCCAACGCCACTCGCGCCTGCAGCCGTGGAGGTTCTACTGGGAGACACGCTTGATACGGTCCTTCCATCCTACAGGGCATCTTCGACTTGCCGTACGGAGTCTGCATCATCATCAATTTGCAACTCATCAGCACCACATCACCTCGGCCTTCATAACGTCTAGAAGTGCCATTCTTGTCGACATTCATGAGCTTCTCAGACTCTTGTGGATTGTCTGTACTGTGAGGGACAAGAAAGCTCGGGAAAGATGGGGTGTGTGCAGGGGATGAATGCCCTTGGGACGACTTCTTGTTGCTGAGGCTGAGCTTCTGAGCTCAATGCAGCTGGCGTTTCCAGCTCACCTGGCAAGCAAAACTTGCCTTGGCCAAGATGATCACCAGGTTGCCAGCAGGCTTGGGATACTGTGGCTTTTCGTAAACCAAGGTGGTCCTACGTAGATACTATGCTGCTTGACACTGAAATGCTGGAGCACCGAACGGTCGGTTGCCCTTCAGCAAGCTTGGGAAGTGGGGCTGCGTTGAGGAGGTTCTGACTCTCGAGAACCTTCGCGCTGCCAGAAGATTGGATTTGGGGGTTCAAATTGGATCTTAGGGACAGAAAGGCCGGATGGCTATTGTGGATGTTGATCCGCTTTTCTTTGTCCGCTTCACAGAAAGGAGCAACCGTCACCCATTTAACCAGGACAGATGGAGGAGGCATCTTGGGGCTTGGGAACCAAAAGCTTGGGTGACTGACTGACGCGAGCTCACGCTGTGGACGGTCGTTTTACGTGCTGCTCAGAGTTGAATGACCTGCCCGTCGAACTGGCACGTTTTTGTGTGCAAAGGCTGCTGGATTTTCCCCAAGCTCCACGCTTGGAATTCCCACAGCAACACGCGGCTGCGTACTCTTGGACGGTCACCCGCTCGTTGGAAACAACATCTTGACGCTCAACAGTTACGCTTGTTCGTTCTGGGAGGACCTTTTTTCCCTCTAAATGCGCGACGCGATCGTTCACATCGACCTCAGGACCTCCTGATTTCTGCGATCCGCGACTTGGGGACAACCAACCCCGTTAGCCGTGGTTGCGCATCTCCTGAAAAAGTTGCGACCACGCTGCGACCCCCAACCGTCGGAACGACCCGCGCAAACTTGACGAAAGCTCGAGACCGAACAAAACAATCCCTCACTCGAGCCTGCAGGCTAATGGTCTTTTGCTAGGCTGACGCTTCTTTCCAACTCGACTCGACAATTTTTTTCCCGCGCCTTGACTTCCCTCGTTCGCTGTCTTCGTTTTCAATTTGCGTTGACATCGAAGTCATGGTCGCATGAGGACAGCCTCGGCCGCTAACAGCTCACCTTCCGGCTGGGAGCACGCACAGCGTCTGATAGCGGCTAGTACCGCCGATCCTAGCACTGGGGACGGGCAGCTACTGCCTTACCGGACCACCAAAACTCAAAAATGCGTTTCCCGCCCGCGCCCGCGCCCGCGCATTTCTCCTCCACCCACCACTACCCGCGCCGCCTTCAACTTGGTCATCATGCAACCACATACGACCGCCGCCGCAGCCCTGCCCACGACATAAGAGTGCAAGGCATAGCTGACCGACGCACGAGGGACTCTCTCACAGCCTCGAACCCACCCTTATCTCCCCAGTATAGAGCCCCACACGCCACCAACGGACGTGCAAGAGAGGCCCGATGGGATAGATCTGTCGACAAAGACTACAGACCAGCTCCAATAGCCAGGCACCGTGCCGCCGACCCTCACCCGCACAACTCTCGACGACGCTCGTGCAGCCCCGAACGACCTTTCCACCGTGCTCCACACTATCGTCAAAGATCCCGAGACCGCTTTCGAGGTCCTGAACGTCGTCCTCCCGACCCGTTTCCTCGAGACCGGGAACCAAATCCTCGAGACAGGTTCCGGGACCGCGAGGCTGCACGCCCGGCCGATTTTGACATCGCGCCTTCTCACCCCACCAGCGGCGCATCCATCGAAAGCCCTGATCAACCGACACCCCGACCACGCTCTCCGCTAGTATACTACGGGCGACAGAGGAGCCGCAGTCCCGCTGCAGCTGCATCTCAACCCAAGCGGCCTCGGTTGGACTATAGTCCTCGAAGGCCTGATAGGGAGCCACACACCACACGATTACCTCCCTGGCCGGCCCATTCAGACACCTCACCTCCACGAGAAGGCTTCCCGACGCGCCGTGAACTACGACAGCTGAAGAGACTCGGCAGACCGATCCCACCGCCTCTCCCGGGCAGCGAACGGTCGCAATCTCCACTGCCTGACCAAGGCTTCGCCGACAACCCCAATCTTGTCCCTTTGAGACAGAGACCATCCTCGCGGCTCGAGCTCAGCGAATCCTCTTTCTCCAATTGGCGTCGTCCATCTTGTCCTCCACGACGCTGGACCCCTCCTCCACTACATGGTGGACGAGACCCAGCAATTCAAGACACAGCCTCCCGGGAAAGGCGTACACCCGACTTCAGCGGCGGAAATAACACCTATCCTCCGCCTCCACCACGCATATCTCCACCACGAGAGCCTCGAGAACTGTTTCCATACAAAAAGAGAAACACACGTGATCATCATCCTCGGCGTGAGGACGGGCCTCCAGAAGCTGCAACTGGTGCGAATAGCATTGAGGTCAGCATGTCGGCACGAGGGAACTTCCGCGGGACCTACGGCGGCCAGTACCCCATGAGAGGCCATTTCAACCAGGGCCCAAACGACCAAAGGAACTTCGCACATTCCTCAGCTACACCTACCTCGTCATTTCAGGGCTCACCTCCAGCCCAGTCCCCTTATCCTAGCAGTAGAGGCAGCTGGGGCGGACAACAGCAGCTCTCCCCGCAAAAGTGAGTTTCGATACCCCACATCACATCCTGCACTACGCTGATTCTTGTGACAGTCAATTTACACCTCAGTTCCCGCAAAACGGCTACGCCCCGACTGCTCCAGCTGCACACTTCCAAGGCAACCAGGCCAACGCCCCTCCAGTGGGCACTCCAACAGGTCCTAGTGCACAATTTGCTTCTGGCCGGGGCTATAGAGGCTCCTCCGGCGGTTATCGAGGCAATGGTGCAGGTCCTGGCCGCGGAGGCGGTCGTGGTGGCTTCAAGAGTGGGCACTGGGGATCCGGCAATGGGTCTCGGGCAGCCTCCAGCCAGCCTGACGATGCAAGCTCGGGTCGAGCTACGCCTCATGCAACATCAAATACCGGTGATTCGGCATCATCACACGGGGATGCCGGACCGCAGGATGCCGATAACCCCTTCAGGCCGCCGAAGGAGCTGCAGGTTGAGGATACTAGCCAAGACGATAAGAACGACACACAGCCGATGCTTCCGCCAAATAGCCGACCGCCACCAACTGGCCCGGCGGCAGAGAAGAAGATCAGCTTTGCACTCAAGCTAACCCCCAAGGCACCAGTTGCAACTCCGAAGTTAGAGATTTCCTCGAAGTTCAGCGCACCTGCGAAGAAAGAACCACCAAAGGAGCCGAGTCGTCACGATCCTCGAGATGCCAGAGACCCTCGAGATGCCAGAGACCCTCGAGATGCCAGAGACCCTCGAGATGCCAGAGATGCTCGAGATGCCAGAGATGCCAGAGATGCACGAGATGCTCGAGATGCTCGAGATTCTCGAGATGCTAAGAGCAGTCGAGACCCCAGAGATCATGCTCACCCGAGACACCCTGCAGACCTCCGAGATCTACCCCGAAACGTGCCTACCGAACCGCGAGCAGCCAAGGTAGCTGGACAGCAGAGGCAGCAACGTCAGGAGCAGCACCCTCGGGAGCCCCGAGTTCGGATAGTAAAAAAGAAGATGAAGCGTCTGAAGCCGAGACCGACCCTCCCGGATGATCTGATTGGATCTGACTCTGTGTACTTTCGCAAGCCAGGCAACGAATCGGTTATTGGCGCTGGTACGTACGGCAAGGTCTTTAAGGCGTTGCACGTGTACACCAAAAATTTGGTTGCTCTGAAGAGGATTCGCATGGAGGGCGAGAGGGATGGCTTCCCTGTGACAGCTGTTCGGGAGATCAAGCTGCTCCAGTCTCTGAGGCACGTCAACATTGTCGCTCTGCTGGAAGTAATGGTGGAGAAGAACGAGTGCTACATGGTCTTCGAGTACATGTCGCACGATCTCACAGGTCTACTAAACCACCCAACCTTCAAGCTCGACGCAGCCCACAGGAAACACTTGTCGAAGCAACTCTTTGAAGGTCTTGACTACCTACACCAGCGTGGCGTGCTACACCGAGACATCAAGGCGGCCAACATTCTGGTGAGCAGTGACGGTATCCTCAAGCTAGCCGACTTTGGCCTCGCCCGCTTCTACGCCAAGCGGCACCAACTCGACTACACGAACCGTGTTATCACCATCTGGTATCGATCCCCAGAGCTGCTCCTCGGCGAGACACAGTATAGCCCTGCAGTCGATATATGGAGTGCTGCGTGCGTCATGGTCGAGATCTTCACGCGACGCGCCATCTTCCCTGGTGACGGCGGTGAGATCAGCCAGCTGGACAAGATCTACTCAGTTCTCGGAACGCCGCATAAATCCGACTGGCCGGGCCTGATCGACATGCCCTGGTTCGAGCTGTTGAGGCCTGGTGTCAGGAAACCGAACGTGTTCGAGGAGCAGTACAAGGACAGACTGCCTCCAGCAGCCTTCGACCTGATGGTCGAGATGCTCCGATATGATCCCGCCAAACGACCGACAGCCGCTCAGGTCTTGGAGCACGCTTACTTTACCACGGAGGCACCGGCTCCGCGGCAAGTCGTTGAGTAAGCCGACTACCTCTTTGATGCTCCTGCGATGATCCAGAGATGCTGACAGCTTTCCAACAGGCTCCAAGAAATCGAGGGCGATTGGCACGAATTCGAGTCCAAGGCACTGCGGCGTGAAAACGAACGCAAGGAACGCGAAGCTCGCAAAGCGGCTGAGAAGGGCACAATAGCAGCATCGTCTTCCGGTAAGGACTCCAAGAAGAGGCCGCCCGAGCCAAGCGACGGCCACCGCGAGTCCAAGCGCCAGCACGTCGAGGCGGAGTCTTCGCAGAGAGTTTAGGTGAAACACATGCACCCCTCCGAACTATCGAACTCCAGCGGCCACGGTCGAAGACGCAGGATGGCACCGTATTTAGGTGCTGGGCAGCGTTTACGAAGGGGTGGACAAGGCGAACGCATCTGAAGGGAAATGGCCGACCCGGATGGTCGACGACGATGAAGACTAGGTCTTGTTGTCCATCAAAACGCGGGCATGTTCAGGAGAAATTGATATATGGAGAAGTGACCGACGGATGAGTTGCTCGTTTACCGGAGGTTCTTTGTACTTGACTGTACGCATAGCGACGCAGCGTTAACTGAACTGCGTGCGGTATTGGCACACTTTGTGCTCGCAGGGAGTTGATGGGTTCATGGTCGGACGGTCTATCGATAGAAAGGGGAAGCATTCACAAATCTGTAGCTGTATGAGTTAGACCTCTCCGATACACGAGAGGGCGAAGTCGAGTCGAAAATAAAATCTCGAGTTTTGACTCAAGCCTCGCTTGCCCATCGCCACCGCCCCGTGACAAGTCTAATGGATATGACATGCCGCGTTTGCGATTGATCCATAACGATGGGCATCGGCATTCTCAGTAATGTTCTGATTTGGTGTATCAAAAACCTCATGTCCATTTCTTTTCACTTCGATAGTCCCGATCGTCCTATGCTAGCTATCTGACACATTTTCACACGGCAAGCTTTTCGACCTATCGTACAAGTCTCAGAGAATTGGCCGCTCGTCCGATTTTTCATATCGCCCCCCCCCCACGGAAGAAATAATCCAATGGATCCATCGTATCATATATTCATAACATCAACCCTCGTAGCCCTTCATGAAATCGTAAAAAAACCAAAAAAAAAACCAAAAACCAAAAACCATGTTCTGTGGTCCCTCGATCCGCGTGGGTGAAAAAAAAAAAAAAAAAAAGTCCTGTATCTGGGTATATCTGAAAAATCATGGTAGCTTTTGTCTCCTTTTTTCCCCGTCATAGATCGTGGCAACATTTCCTCTTCGCTCTGCTTTCCAATACGCTGACATGTTTGCATCACTTGACTAGAGGTGGAGATCAATCAACAAACTCGGTGGGCTACGAATCGAAGACGACCGTGCTGCCTCTGATCAAGCGCGTCACTCCGGCCGCTCAACACCCTTCCCTTTGTCCTTGATATCCGCAGTTTTGAGCAGATCACGGAGACTGCCCTCGGCCTCACTTGGGCTGACCGCAGCGGGACTTGACAGGGTGCTCTTCCAAGTCACCCAGTTACCCAGACCAGAGATCAGCCCAGAACCTGAAGCCTTGGGTTCCTCTTGAGGCGCTAAACCTTGGAGGAACTGTGTCACGGTCTGGTCACTGCCACCGGGTGACTCCGGCTGACTGCCTTGGGTGGATGCGTCGCCGAATAGATCATTAGGCGTGGTCCGGATCTCCAGGTGACTGCTAGACGTCTGCGGCAGGGACGGCTCGCTCAGCAGAGCAGAGGACGAATTCCGTGGCGAGACTGTCTCACCAGCTGTCTGGTTCTTGGAGGCGTCCGCGTATATGATGGCATTGGCGAACGACTTTGACCTCTTCCGCGTCGGTTTTCGGGAAACATCTTCGTCCTTTTGGGTGCTCTTGCCCTTGGCATTTGTGCTGGGGGACCCGGAGCCACTCCGGCCTGACTTGGACGAGGCACGACCACGAGCTTGATCGACGAGCTCGGAGGCCGACTTCTTTTTGGTCTTGTCCTCTTCGGATGATCTACTCGAAGACATGATGGTCTCGAGAGTACTGTGTGCTGCGCTCCGGCGACGTCCAGTGTTCCTTCGTCTGCGCTGTGCCCGGGCACTGGCGCTGTTGTCATCATCGTCCGACTGGATAGCCTGCAGTGTCGGCCCGCTCTGACTGTGACTGTTCCTTGCATGGCCTCTCCTTCTCATCGACAAGGACGGAACAGAGCTAATGAAACTCGCGCCGGAGCCATGAGGCGCGACGTGAACCTCGTATTGGTTGCTCAAGCTGTACCGCGAGCGAGCATAAATCTCGGCGATGCCGTCGAGGGCCTTGTCCACCTCGTTCGACTGCGCCTGCATATTGGCCATGATGGTCTTGAAGGAGAAGGCTTCGTACGGCGGCAACCGGTCTGCGGGGTGTTCCTGGTCCTGGTCCTGGTCCTGCGTCCAGGGCCAAGGCATCTTCTTTTTCGGGTTCCCGCGCCCCATGTTCACTAAGCCACCATTCTGTCGAGCCCCGGCGGGTCTTGAGTGAGCAACAGGGGAGATGTAGGAGATAGAGGTCGAGGTGGTCGATGAGGGTCCTGGACGACGGGCGGAGTGGGAGTTCGAGCGAGAATGACCTCGGGAAGCAGTCGGCCCGCTGTAGGTTCGGACAATGACAGGTTGCGAGTAGGTACTACTCTGTGCCCCAGACGACTTCGTGTATCGGTGGCGAGCAACCGGCGACGGGAAGGTGCTGTTCAGCTGGCGCAGGGCCGACGTCCGGTGGGCTGCAGTGCTGTCATCGAGGGGTATAGGCTTCCCCTCTGCAGTCGACGGGACAAGAGAGGTGACGGACGTGTTGCTGCTCAACTGAAAGAAGGGAAAGGAGAAGGGGAGGGTGGACCTCCGTTGAGAGGACTCGGACTTTCGAGGACCAGCTCGGGAATCATGGGTATAAATAGTGGTGGTGGTGGAGGTAGGAGCAGGAGAGGTGGCAGGGGACGGGCCGAGACAAGAAGAGCAAGAGGCGTTGTGGAAGCGGCCGTGGGAGTCGGAGGGTGTGGACGGATGGCGATGTGAGGCAGGTAGTAGGGGCTTGGTGGAGGGGCCGATCTGGGAGGGCGGGTGTGAGGGCGAGGAGGAGGAAGTGTCGGTATTCATGTCTCCACTCTTGGGCGCGTGTTCGGCTTGGAGAGGCCGTTGATTGTGTGGCTTGTCATATATATACAGCGCAGCGGCGTCCAAGAGTGCTGGTATGCGGGATGAGATGTGCTGCTGTGCTGTGGTAGCACCTATGCAAGGCGTATGTAAGTCGTACTCGGTGGTGGCCGGGGGGTGCTCGCGGGGGTCGTGTTCGAGAGGCAGCAAAGCAACGTGGTGGCAGTCCACACGTGGTGGCAACAATCGAGTCGAGTGCGACAGACCGCGCGCAGGACAAGGGCACCGTGCTCGAGATCCCTCGAGGACTGCGTAGATCGCGGCAAGCAGATCGTAGATGGCGAGACACAATGTCTGTGTCTAGAGGCAGAGATAGGCGCGGCGACAGACTGTCATGGTCGTCATGGTGGTGCTGTCGTCCTCCTATACGAAAGCTGTATGTCTCAGATGAACAGATGAAGCAGGCCTCGATCAGCTCCAATTCCGGCAAGCGATTGCTAGACTGGCAGGCCGGAGCCGGAGAGGGACTATCTCTCTCTCGTGTGACCGCTGATATCGTCGTCTGGCTCGAGGATCTTGATCTTCCGGGTTCTGGTTGACAGGATGCCTCGGCGGAGAAAGACCGGGGGAGCCGGGATCGTGAGGTGGCTCGGTTCAGAGTTGCAGCAGAGGATGGGATCGTACATTGGACAGGAAGACGAAAAGAGAGAACAGCTGCAATCGATTCCTTCTTCTTCTCGTCTTGTTCCGGAGCCAGCGCGGCCTTCTGTTGAAATGAGGAGATGTCGAGAATTTAGGGTCAATGGCCCGCGAAAATTCATTGGACACCGGCGCAACGCCTGGCTGCACCATGCAGACAGTCGTGGCTGCCATTTAGAGGCAGAAGGAGGGCCGAACACTTGGACCAAGCAGGGATGGCCGCACAATGCGGGGCAGAGATACTGCCAGAAGCACGGGCTGGAGCAGCCCGGTACTCCACACGGGTGCTGATTTGGCGGCGCACCAGAAGTATCCCGCTACAGGCAAGACCCTTGTCAGTGTCGCGGGGCCCCTGGCCTCCCATTTCAACGTCAACTCTTCCTTCTCTCTTCAATCTTCCGTTCGGGCCTTTTCGAGACACTTTTGGCAATTCTCTCCCACGCCCCCGAATAGGTGAAACCAGACCACTAGAGTTAACAGTAGTATCTGCCATGTCGAATCTCTGATCATAGCATCTTAATAGTTGACGCACTGTCTCATATCCCTGTCTCACCTCAAACAGTAGTCGATTTTACCTAAATTCATTTTTGATGTCAGCACTGCATACCATCGTGGCGTTACTCCCTTGGTCCCCGAGGTCAATGGGCATTACCACTTGTCACGCATAATTGGCACTTGGACAGGTAGCAATGCATGTCGGTGCTACCTAGGTACGGCATCGAGCTTGTTGTAAGTCTGCCAAACCCCGTCTCCTCAGTCATACTACGGGAAGCAGAGCTTGAGCCCGGGCACTACCAAATGTCTTTCCGCGCCCTTGGGCTGGCTGTTGTCAGAGCAATCATGATCTGTGGACCGTGAACTCTCCTTCCCGTTCATGGAGATACAAGTACCATAGTACGTGCTGCGAGCTGGCACTACGAGGGAGAACAGGGGTACGTTGCTCACACCCACACACCCACACACCCAATTCAACACCAAGGGGCAGCGAACCATGCTTTTGCATCTTGTTCAAGCTCAATGCCTTGATATTAGAAACATCCTTCCTACTTACTACCGTCAGCATTTCTGTCTCCAAATTCGTGTCGTTGTCTTTGGGTACATGTCCATTAGGATCGCGTAGACCAGTAAATATCTACATGGCTGCCCAGCAACTCTAGACCAAACGGCAGATTTGGTGCCCCCAAGTTTTCGTCAAATCGTATCTTCACCGTGGAGAGGTTCGCATGTCTTTGTTTTCTGTAGAAACAAGTGGACTGTACTGTAATCCTGGAAGGGGACGTTAACGCTTATTAGTAGTCACATGTGTATGATACCCTGATCTACCTACCTACCCTCGGGATTTTGTGTAGTAAAATACTTCAGAAGATGGCTCCGCCAGAATCCGGGGCCCAACCTGCGCTGGCAAAGCTCATGTCCAGTGCTTTCGTGAAATGACCGAAGAGGATATGGAGGTCAGGAGGACGGTCTTGCAAAAACGTGACAGAACCTATAAAAAGTTCGAAGCAAGCATGACGACATGTCCCGAAAAACTACGGCCAAGAGCTATATAATATGGACTCTGGCATTCCGAATCCATTCTCCGCTGACAGCAGTGTCCCCGGTCTCGCAGTTGGTATGGTAACTCCTTCACTGGGCCTCGAGCAAAGTTCCATCCCAGCGATGATGCCGAGTAAGCACGATTGAGCCAGGCACAGAGGCGACGCCACAGTACGGCAAGCACTTGCTGCGAATGAAAAATACTCATCCGAGACCAGCACCCATTTTTCTGTCCCCATGGTAGCAAGACTGGGTAATGGTCCACCTGTATGGAAGGGCTTGGGATGTACCGGTGTCTTCGATGAGGGCTCACGCTGCCAAAACCTCGTCACACTTCGTGAAAAATAATTCAAATTCCATCAAGAACAGGCACAAGATGTGGATTGGTCACTTATATTGATTATATAGATTCATACGTTGCTCTGACTTTGTAGTCATTGACAGTGATCCTCTTACATGTGATGATGCAGTGGTTGTTCCCAATCCGGAAAGTCTCAGCCTTGTCTATGGCTCTTTTGACTAAGCCTGTAGCCCAGGGCCTAATGACGGTTTGGTGTTTTTTTCTTTGTTTTTTTCGGTTCCATGTGATGGTGCGGTTCCTTGCTGTACCCAACCTGGGAACTCTCAGCCTTATCTATAGCTCAGCTTAAATCCTGGCCGTCCACTTTTGTTTCTGTGTCAAGAAGACTGCCTGTATTTCGCTGAAGCCTAGGCACGTATACAATTACAAGAGAAAGTCGAGTCATAGTTGAAACGCCTGATCTGGAAGAAATGGGCATCTGCAAGGACAGATACTGATGTGGTGGGTCCGAGCTGCTGCAGTTACTTTAGAACAGTCCCACTAGTGTCGCCTTTACATTTTTCCATAGCATAACCATACCTCATCGTACATAAACGGCATGTAGGAATTCCTCTCGATTGAACTGAAGCATAGAGGTTCATTCGTGAAACTTTGTTGAATGTATTGAGCTTTTCTGTTTCTGGCTCTCGGAACTGATACCATGTTAGAAGCCTTTGTCTTATACCAAGGGATTACTGAAGGCTACGTCAAAATAGGGTATCAAGGTGTATGGCCGAGACTCCTCCGCCGGTTGCTCCTGATCATTATTGTCTAACACTTCGTCTATCTCATAAAGAATACAACCTTCATATCTCTATCCGTTCGGAGTCGAAAGTATTGGCCATGAAGGTGTGTACCAGGGCGTTACCTCGTGACATCGGTGCCGGATCTTCACTCCCGTTCCGTATCACAGGATTGTCAGCTTGTCCCAATCAGGCATACTTCGAACCCTCACCAAAGTCCCGCTTGTCAACCGCCGTGCCACCCGGAGCCGCCTCACCTCGAGGGTATACATCCTGATCGTAGTCATCTATCTCCCCGAGGAGTATTCACATGACCCTGGGCGTGCGCGCTCTCTCCTTCATTCGAACGCCCCGTGGCGTATGAATTTTCAGCACGATACCCATCCTGACGAGCCGTCGCAACTGTAGGTCGGGTGTGATCCTGTGGCAGCGGTGGCGGCCGCGCAGGATCATAATAAACGGACTGCTTTTTCGCCTGGCGTCGCTCCCGCCTCCTCACCCGCGGCAACTCGTTCTCGTTGAAGCCGTAGATGACAATTATACAGATGGCGTGAACAATGCCCGGGATGAAGCTGGTGAGACGGTTTCGTGAGCCAGGGCAAGTGATGGAAAATTGGGACCGCTGAAACACTTACAGTCCAAACATAGTGAACACCAAGTTAAGAACCAAGTTAATATCACAACCCGTGACGCAGGCGACTGCGCAAGGGGGCACTGGGAGTGACGCACACTGGTTAACACCGCGAGGAGGCAATCTTAGTGTGATTGGGTCGGAGTTCGGGGACACACAGAAGAAGGCGAGCACGATGAGCAGGAAGTTCTCGATGTAGTGTCCAGTATTCGCCATCCTGAGAGAAAGATTGGTTTGCGGATGGCGTTGGCTAGTGAGACAAGAGTCCCGGAATACCAGGTGAGAGCAGGGGAATGGCTATAGGGTCGGTGAAAGTGTTCCAGGAGGCAATCTTTTCAATAGGAAGGAGGTTCAAATGAAAGACTATCGGGTCTCTGCAAATGTACGCATGGTTGGCGTGTTCGAAGGATTGTGAGATGCTTGAAAGTGATGCGGTACGAAGTAGAAACGTAGTCTCGAGGTGCGTCGTTGTTTATGGGCAGAGCGAGGTATGGAGCCGCTTATGGGGTCTCGCCGAGATGAGATCACCGTCATTTCGAAAGAGCAAGAGCAAGAGCGTGTGAGCGCGGGCGTGTTACTGGCGTGTCACGTACGTCGAGAAGGTATCAGAGATCAAAAGTTGCAGTCGCGATTCAGGCAGCTGGAAATACTGTCCGCCAGGATTTACTTGAATAGATAGATACTGGGCTCGACAAGGAATGTCCGTCCCCCGGAGGATAGTAATCTTCTTACTTGCTAGGGCAAGGAGGTTATTACGCTTTCAGAGCGTGCTACACGGTGCTATTTGGCCTTACTGCTATTGCCATGGCTCTCCGAGTCCCACTCTGGAGTAGACCAAGGTCGACTCGGAAGAGAGCGATGCATGATGCTTCTGGCAGTTGATTCACCCGGAGACGGGACAAATACATAAGAGACAGTCCGGTCGCCAGTACCCTGCTTCTCTCTCATCAAGATAATGCAAAACATGCATCGCACAGTCTGCTCTGTCGCCCACTCGAGGAGAAGCCAGAACGCGCAACTTCCCCGAGAAGCACCAAGTGGAAACACCCATCTCAACATTTGACTTGGTCAAAACAATGGCAGTTCGAGGCGCGTTGCCAGACACGTCTCTCTCATCAGTGGGTTGAAGTGTCTCTGGCACTTGGGCAGTGGAGACGTGTCGTCGAATCACAATAGTCGAATCACAATACCCATGACATCAATACCTTCATCCCACGACCTACCTCGAGCCGCTCAACCTCCCGGAATTCAGCCGGCTCTAATGCATGAAAGTCTAAGGCAAGAGCAGAATGATTCAGATCCACGCACGCCACACATAAACAGAACCGCCCGCCTGGCGTACCCTCGAGATGTCTGCGCCCGTGCCACGTGGAGCGCGTTGTTCACCTGCAAGGAATGCCGGATTTTCCGCGGAAGAAGCAAAGCAGCTGTCAGCCCACATGGCGGAGAGCATGTTTTGCAGTCGTTCATCTCATACAGGAAGAAAAACCAAAACTTAGCAGAGAGGCTCGATCGAGCAGAACCAACAACGACAGCATACCCGCGGCATGAGGGTCAGATCAGGAACCGACGGCTTTGCGTAGTGGGTCAGATGATTTGAGACCTAGACTTCCAGGTTTAGGTCATTCATACACACAAGTAAGTTTCCATCCCTTCACAGTGTGGAAAAATTGGTGATAGTGCCGGCCTGTCACTAGTGTCCTCCGCCGTGATGGGGCTTATTTAGGATCTCGCTGCCACGTGCTTGACGGACTATTCGCGGCCGAAAACGCCACGTCTATCATGCTACTGGCCAAGAACTCGGCCGAGACACAAAGCGGATTGAGGGATACTGATTCTGATAGATCGGGGTGTTTTTCCCTTATTTTCCCTCTTTCCTTTTTCTCCCCTCCCTCTCTGATTTTCCACTATTTCCCTGAAAGCTAGCCCTCTATGTCTTTGGCCCCGCTATTGGGCGTCCAGGATGCCGGAGATTTTGAGACATCTCGGACTCTGCGGTCTCGTACTCATCCAGTGACGCCCTCGACTTCGAGACCATGATTCCAAGGGGCCAACATCTGCGTGGGATGCAGCGTATCTGTGCAAATTTTGTGTAGCCTCGCTTGGGACGCCCTCGCCTTGTCCGTCGGGGTTTGTTGATGCCATGTGGAAGCCACACTTTAATATTGAAAAGAAAAGAGCAGGACGAGGTTGTGCAACACAAGTCGCGCAGCATCGCTGTCGCCATTCCTTGCAACTAGTTTCGAGAACGGGGGCAGACCACATGGGCAGCCAGCAAGCTGGACACGCTTTTCTTGGGTGCCATGTCTCAGAGCTCAACGCCATGCAGCCAGACCGAACGAGCGTGGGTTGCTGGGTCAGTAAGTGGCAGAAGCATCCAGTCTGACACCCTCCAACATATCTCCGCCCAATTTTGGTGCGAATTTGCTAGAGGGTGTCAGGCTGTACCCTTCAACCGTTTAGTCAGGTAGCCCGGGAAAAAATGGCGCAAGAGAGAAGGACGACACAAGCCCGAAATCCACCGTGTAGTGTGTGGTGGATGAAAGCCCCTTGCGTTGCGAGGGAGAAAAAAAATAGGCAATCAGCCACGGAACAAGACCAGCTGAGCTGTTTGTAGTCGGGTGATGATAGTTTGGGAAGGTCCAATGGAATCTTGAGTTGCTTCTGTTTGCATGTCGAGACACTGGCATGTCGAGACACTAGCAAGGGATGTCAACGGAAGGTGCGGCTGGGCTGGCGTGAGGCTTTCGGGATGGGCTTGTGGACTAGATATAAAGTCGGCGCCGCTCGTCTTGGCCTTTCCGATAACCGTTGGAAGTCGTTCACTTTCTCACCTCATATCTGTTCCCTTGGAGATCTGATCACCATGGGCCCCGGATCGAGATGGTACCAGAATATCCCGGTCGTCTCCAAGCTTCTCGGTTCGAAGAAGGTTGAGGAGAAGGAAGAAGCCGTAAGGACCCCTTCATATCCGGATTACATGCTGGACCCGGACGCCGTTGTAAGTGTAATATCCTTCTCAGACGTTGCTTGAGCCAAGGCTGACCCGTGAGGTTGGATAGGCCAAGGACATGGTGAAGTGGCGCCATGGCGGGCCCCCAGACTATCGAGTGACGCGACAGATGTGGGCGAAAGGTATGACCGATTCTCCCTTAGCCCTCTTTCCAAGCCAGGCTGACGGAACGTCCACAGAAAGGCGCGCGAATCACGAAGACGGCTCACTCGAGCGGATGGTCGAGAATCTGATCAAGAACTGGGAAGTCGAAGCGTCCCACAAGCTCGACGTGTCTGAATGGCGGACGGTCGATCCCCAGGAATACAAATTTGCTTGCAATGGCGGTCCATTCCAAGACGGCGAGCACATGTTGAAAGTGTGAGTCGACTTCCTGGTCACGGCTTACATTGTCGGCCTGTGCCAGCCCATGTTGCTGTTTGTGACTTGGTGGTCGCTGATAGCAATGCTCGATCTCAGTGGCACCTACAGCGCCGTCATAGCAGCCAACAAATACTACGGGCCGCAGTACTCCGAGTTCGACGAGAGCCACCAGACCTTCCGCAACATGATGCCGAACTTCGCCTTCGAGGTGCTCGAGGTGTACAGCCCGCCGCCGGTCGTGGTGTGCAAGTGGCGGCACTGGGGCTGGATGAAGGGTGACTATGTGGGCAAGAACGAGGACGGAGACACGGTGACAATCAAGGCGCACGGCCAGAGCCTCGACATCCAGGGCGTGACGGTCGCGAAGCTCAACGACAAGCTCCAGGTCACGAGTCTGGAGACGTGGTTTGACCCCAAGGATATGTTTGAGCAGATGAAGCCATCAAAGGAGACGATGAAGGTCGCGAGGATGCAGTGTCCGATGGGATTCAAGGCGGGTTTGAGCGGGCTGAAGGATCAGGAGGTTGACGCGAGGGCGAGGTCATCTTGATAATGTAGGTATTTGCCTTCCTGTCCGGTCTGCTAGTGTTGGTTCGGGAGGTGTCAGCGTGATATCAATTCATAAATTCAAGCGTCCTAGCTACACCAAATGGCTTCCGAATATGATCAACTCTGTCCAATGAGACGGCAAGTACTCCGTACGCCAATACAGAGCTTCCTGCCACAAAACCTGGGACTGCTTGTTTATGCGACGAGCATGTGTGAACTTGAGTACGCAACTGTACTGCGAACGAGGTCGTGACGGGAGGCATATCGGAGGTTCATTGCTGCTCCAGCCGGATCATCTCTGGCAACCGCCGGGGGCTGCTGAAGAGGCTGAATCCGAGACAGGCTGTCGATGATACTCCGTACGATTCAATGCTCCTTCAAATGGACCTGCGCCGCGTCTTGATGGGAAGATGACAGATGGCGAGAGTTGAAGCTGTGAGATGAGCAAGACCAGACCAAGGTTGACATGTTGCTCCATCGAGTCTCTCAGCTCTCTCCTAAGAGCCCATGCTCATACTACCCAAGAGAGCTTGCAGATTGCGGGCGGCTGGGACTAGAGAGAGAGAGCATACACCGCATCTCGCGGGTGCAACTGCAACAGAGTTTGGAGGGCACCTCTCAGCTGGTTGGAGCGGATGAAGCAGCCGTCATCCATTTAGCCCGGGATCATCCAGATCGAGTGACAGGGGAAAGCGAAAGCTATGGCCAACCATGACCGTGGCGGCAAAGAGGGGAGTGAGTCTCTCAAGCTCCTCAGCAACCGTCGCTCGAGTCCATGGACCGCTTGAAGGTCTAGGGGCAAGGACAGTGATAGCAGTATGTAGTATTACATACCTTACTTGCAATACTTCACAAGCAGTTCATGGCACAGATTGAGTCGGACCAGCACTCGCATCGTGATCGATGGTGTTATCATAGGCAACAATTGATTTTGGGGGCCCTGGCTTCTTCCTGACGTGGCACCAAGGTTGCCGCATTCCCGTGCCGAAGACGTGACTTGCGGAATGAATTCTGCCATGTGGCCGTTGGTGTAACGGCGAGAAAGTGTGTCGAAGGATGAGATGAAGGGGCGTGGCAGGTCGTCGGGGATGTGTATATTTTGGTAGGCTGCTTAGTGTCTTGGGTGTGCCCAGCATGTCACCAAGGGAGGGAGGGCCGAGCCAGTCGAGCCATGTCTTGAAAAGTGAAGCCAGTCAGCATACCTAACCTACGGGATACTCGAGGATGGCAAAGGAAGGAGGAAGATTTGTCGACTGACATCTGTCACAGTACGGCACTTGCGGCGGTAAGGTGACAAAAAGTTTGATGCTTCCAAAAAATGCATCGCCTGTCCGTTCCGTAGAGAACCGTGAAGGCTCATTTCTTGTTTGGACAGGGACACCCGGCTCCGACGACGGCTCTGTCCGCCGGCGACAACGTGGTCCCGAACAAGGATGCATCCACACCAACTGCCCTGGTCGACCAACTTGAGCTAGAGAGTTTTCCTTGGTCTCGCCGTCTGCGGGTGTATTGTGTGTGAAGAAATAAATGTGCGTACTACCTACCTATATACCTACCTGATGCCCCCGAGTACCTACCTAAGGTAAGCCTACCTAAGGTGAACGGGAGGTCTGGGGAAACTCTATACCCCGTCTCTACTGTGGTATATGCAGTGGACAGGCGGAATGGGGAAAACGTAAAACGTGGGAGGCGTGGGGTTCTTTGAACGTCAAAGCTCGAAGCTTGAGGTGCATCGCAAGGGTGGGCTCATGTTGGACAGCAGGCACAGAAAAAAAAGGATCGATCGACAGACAGCCAGCCTCTCTGCTTATCACTGTTGCACTACATAGCACATACACCATGTAGTCCTTGGGGAGGCGCTGCATCTTGCAGGTCGCTTGATCGAATCGAGTTGGAGGCCGCCCTTTTATCAAAATCCAGTACGGAATTCGTATGTTGTTGATCTATTTGTGGCTCAGGTTGAAACGCCATGACATCGATCCACGCACGGGTTGCGTCCCGGATGCTAGTCTCTGATGCATATGAGCTTGCAAGGCTGGAACGTGCCTGTGTACTATGAGAAGAGGGGGAGGGCAGCATGGTGTTTTCCGACGGGCTGCTTCGTCCTCGTCCTCTGCATGCACACATGTGTATTGTATATATTCTGTTGTGTATATATGGAGGGTAGGCGGCAGCAGAATCCATCATAGACCAACAAGCTGAAGCTGAATGCATCTCTACATACAATAAATGCCATGCCGTCCACGGTAGCCTCAGGTAGGACATTGAGACAGCGTCGGTCTGCACAGCAGCAGCGACATCAAGCTCCAGCCCACAGCCCACAGTCCACAGTCCACACGGTCCAGGATCAGGATCTCGTCACCACCTTGTTTGCTTTTGGTGGCTCCTGGGTGCCCGGGGGTTGGAACTCTCCGCAACTCTGGCCCCCCTGAAATCTGGGGATGCAACGGGAACAGCAAGCCCGCAAGCCCGCAAGCCCACACGTCACACACACACCCTATGCGCCGCCCGTTGGCTGATCTGATAGCTCCATGAGCTCGCTGCCTCTTCCAGGGACGATGCACCCGCCTGCAGACTGCAGATTGCATTCGAAGGGGTCGCAGTTGGATCGGTACCTACCTACTGCGCACGCAGTACGGTGCAGCACAGTACAGTACAGTACAAGTGCCAAGCAACACAATACATCATATCTGAAAAACATATGTGTCCACGTTTGCCCCGCGCACTGGAGAAATGATTAGGTCGTGATAGACGTCGTCCGAATCGGACGTGAAGTGGCAGGGACTGTGTGTGTGTGTTCGTGTGGCTTCCCGTTTCCCCCAGTTTAGAGCTCCATACCTTACAGCACCTCGGGCCAATCCCGCGGTGAGGGTCGAGGGCCAGTGCAGGGATCCCCTCCTGTCCGTTCAAGCTGAACCAACTTCCAACACCTGCTTCGTGCCAATTTTCCAACGCAGTCTCCTTTTCCAATTCCGACCTTCTGCTCTGACTTGTTCCGTCTGCCTTCTCGGGTCACCACTACGAGCTCCCCCCACCTCACCTTCATCTCTCCAAGGTGAAGACAGGCAGCCCGTCTTCATCACACGCTCACCATTCCCGACCGCACCGATCGCACCGACCGCACCCACCCCATCTGTCTTGTTACTAGCCCTGCGACTGCTCGCTCGACCAACGCCTAGAGGCTTCGAGAGCTACGGGATCCCAGCACACCACTGTCACGAGGATTTCTTCAAGTCGACACGGAAAAAGGCTCTCGGAGACCTTCTCTTCACACCACGCTGTGAGTGTTCCCTCTCTTTTTCCTCTTCCGTGTTTCTATTCACCTCGGTCACTATTGTACCTGCAAGAGTGGTTCATCAACCACACTAGATGAAGAAAAAAACCATAAAACCCCAACACCACAACCCATGGGGCGTTTGGCGTATGCTCTATCCCACCCATCCACCTTCCAGACCAATCCTTCCTCCCTTTCCCTTCCTTGTTCTATCGGCTGCTCTGCCTTGTCGGTGTACAACGGTGGGCTAACCTCGATCCCTACACGTCAGACTGCCAGGCACAGTTCCCTTTCGACGCGGACGAGAGCTCGATCCTGGGTGAACAACAAACCACCCAACCACCACGACCACATCGTTTACTCAACATGTCTTCCCTCCCGCCACCGGCTGTGCCCGCGCCCGACCGCTACATCGTCATCCACGTAGCTACCACCTGCGATGAACACGGCGTCTACGTGACCAAGGATAGCGCAGAGGTTATCGAGATTGGCTGGATCCTAGTGGACGCGAAAACGTTCGAGGAGGTGGGCACTCAATCCCCCGTCTTCTTCCGACAGAACCCTCCAACGCGGGGCCCGCGTCGTCAGGTACAAAACATCTCAGAAAGCTGACAGATGCTCTTTCCGATAGTTACACCACGAGAGCGTACTGGTCAAGCCTGTCAACACTCCGATAACTCCCTTGTGTAGTAAGTTGGATCTCCTATCCAAATCCACATCCTAGTCGCGCCTAGCTAGGAAGGTTGCCTCGACCTGGTTCACATGGCTAACTATCTCACCCTTCGCAGCCAGCTTGACGACATTGACGTGGGAACATGTTAGGAATGCGGGAACCTTTAGAGACGCTATCAACCGTTTCGATGCGTTCGTCAACGAGCAACTCAACTCGCAGAATCTCGATTTTGTTTTTGTCACCCTGGATGCCTGGGACCTTCGCGTTCAGCTCCCCCGAGAGGCCCGCGATAAGGCCGTTGTGCTCCCTCCGTATCTCCAGCATTCCCGCACGTTCGACCTTCGCACCGAGTATATGAGATGGCAAAATCACCATCCTGAGTCTTTGCCCTTCGGCCCATCATCTTTGGCAAACATCTGCGCGGCTCTGGAGGTGGAGGCAGTCCAGTCCAGTGCTCCCATCAAGCACAACCTCCCCTTCCACCTGCAGGCTCTCGCTCCGGCCTCGCCTCGGCGTGCCATGGAAGAAGCCGTCACGCTTTCTCGCGTCCTTCGTGGCTTGATCCGCAAGTCACAGCCTCAGAGCGAACACCCCGACGTCCTCACGAGGCCGATGGATGCCCGTGCCGATGTGAGGGCTTTCCTCTCCGAGCGAAGCAAGGTGCTTCATATGTCAGGTTTGCCTCACGACACCACGCAGTCCGAGCTCGAGAGCTGGTTCACCCAGTTTGGCGGCCGTCCCATTGCCTTTTGGACTCTCCGGACGCCGGAGCAGCAGAAGCCCACGGGCACTGGGTTCGCTGTCTTCTCATCCCACGAGGAAGTAAGTCGATTCCCTCGCACCGTTGGTTTGCCTTTTTCTTTGTTGCGTTTCCCGCATTTCCACAGGCGCTGTCGCTTGCTTGTACGAATGCAGAACTCGGTGATCAATGCCAATGCGTTTTTGCTTCCAACAATAGATCAACCCGCACGAATGAGATCTCGCATGAGTCACGGCTAACTGTATCTGCTTCTAGGCGGCTGAGAGTCTGTGCATGAACGGACGAGCTCTGAATGAAAAGGCTATCGAGGTTTCTCCTTCTAGCAGCAGGGTGCTAGATCGTGCCCACGATATACTCTGCGCATTCCCACCAAGCAAGAACCGTCCTCGTCCTGGTGACTGGACATGCCCTTCGTGCGGATTCTCCAACTTCCAGCGCCGCACCGCATGCTTCCGTTGTTCCTATCCCGCCGTAAGCGCCGGTCCGACCGGTGATATGGGGTATGGCGGCGGCTACGGCTATGGACCGCCAGCAATGATGCCCCCTCCTCATCACGGTGGTCACCACGGACACATGGGTCACGGTGGTGGCCGCATGGGAGGTAGCGGTGTTGTCCCCTTCCGAGCTGGAGATTGGAAATGTGGAAACGAAGTTTGCGGATACCACAACTTCGCCAAGAACGTCTGCTGTCTCCGGTGTGGCGCCAGCCGTCACAACGCTGCTGTCGTAGCCGACTCTGGATACCCGACTCCGATGGACACGCCCTCATCCTACAGCATGAGCCAGGCTTCTATGGGTGGAACACCTGGTCCTGGGCCGTTCGGCGGCGGTGGCGCTTTCGGATCTGGAGGTGGCTACGGTCAGCAGTTTGGCGGACCTCCCAGTACCTATGCCCTTCCCTCCGGTATTGGTGGGGGTGCAGCGCCTTACCCAGCTCTCAACACTCACTTCGGCCCTGCTGCTGGATCGCACTCCGCCGGTCCCTTTGATAGCCGCGCTGCGGAGGCTGCTTTCCAGTCCGCACAGAACGGGCCTGCCTCCGCTGGACCTTCCAACAACTTCTACGCCGCTGGAGAACGTGATCCATTCTCTTTTCTCACAACTGGCATCAACGACCTGTCGGTTAGTGGCGCGGATGGCCGACAGAACGGTAGCGGCGCACCCGGTGGCGCCGGCGCAAACAGGTCACCTGCTAATTAAACATTGTACATGACGGCTTCCCTGGACAACTTGTTGACGTTGAAGCAGAGTTCCAACACCTTTTTCATCCCACTGTATTTGAACACAGATTGCAAGCATACCATAGACTCTTGACATAAGGGGGGAGGGTGGACATATTGGGCATTGGGTGGTGCAGGGGGAATCGAGGTATGGATCAAAAAAACGGGGCGTGGGACGGAAAGACAAAAGAACGTGCTTGGTTGCCAGTTTGTTTCAGTCTAGTACATTTCCTTCATGGAGAGGAATGGCCCGGAGTGTGGATGATGGTTGGTACTTCCTTTCACTATTCTTCGTTTCTGTCTTTCACTTTCCTGTTCATTGTCTGTTTCCCTTGATTCGTTACATTGCTACCAGGCGGAGTGCAACGGTTTTAAGGCTGGGATTGCGAGGATGTGCGTTGGCGTGAGGTTGGGGTGGTTGCGTGGGCTTGCGTGGTCAGGTAGGATTTGGGCCGGACGAAGGATGGATGGGCAAGGCTGGCGTGGTGGCTGGTTTCTCAGGTTCCGCATAGCGAGGTGTCCAGGTGGTGTCGCGGCCCTCGATCCAGAGTTATCATTGTTCTGTTTCTGCTGCAAATTTTGAAGACGACCAAAACGTCGTTCTTAGACTGTCATTCTTTCAACTTGCAAGTTTCTGAATTCCCGCGCTTTCGATTCATCGCCCTGCTCTCCATTCTGAATTGTCATGCTTTTGAACTAACACTTCTTTGAAACCCCTCTCCCTACGTACAACAAAAACAAAACACGGGGGGGAAAACGAGAAAAGACAACGATTATAAACAAAGGCGGAAGGAGGAGCAAGCAAGGAGGGAAGAAGGGGCAAGGGGACGCGGGG